>SJYG01000382.1:742330-786298 GCA_006410535.1 Litocranius walleri
TTAACTTTCTCGTTTGCCACCTTGGAAATGTCTGAAGGTGAGACAGATTGGAATTAATGGTTAAAATGTAACTTTACATATATACTATCGTGTAAGAAAAGAAGCGCCAGTCTATGTTCGATACAGTACACAGGATGCTTGGGGCTGGAGCACGGGAATGATCCAGAGAAATGATATGGGGTGGGAGGTGGGAGGGAGTTTTGGGATTGGGAGCTCGTGTACACCTGTGGCTGATTCATGTCAATGTACGGCAAAACCAATACAGTATTGTAACGCAGAATAAAGTAAAAATAAAATTTTAAAAATAAAATAAAATCACTCTGAAACTGTAAAAAAATAAAATAAAATTACCATGACGGAAGTCAGGATTTCCATAACCTGTTTTGCTCATTATTACCCATCCTGTTGGGCTGAACGTAGCTTCACAAGCAGACTCACCAGCACGACTCGGGTGGAACCAGCAGTGGCGTTTCTAGCCAAGGAGTCGCAGCTGTCAGCATGGCCAGAGAGCCAGCTGTCACCGAGGTGACATTGCTGCAGTTATTTGGGAGTGTGGCAGCAATATTGTCTGGATGTTATGAAGGCCAAGGAGAGTCTTATCTCACTAGTGTCAGTGCTGCAGAGGTCAAAAGCCCAGTTTATGTGATTTTTCCTCCCAAGATTTTAGAGATATTTTTTAAAACATCAATAAATTATCATATATTCCAAGAAACATTTGGAAAAGATAGTATTTGTGATACACATTGTCTAGTCTTAAAATTTTGTCTGGTTTCTAACAGTAACTGTGATATTTCATTTTGTTACATATCATTAAACAAGGTAACATTAAATAGCTACCTTTTGATATTTAACTAATTTCCTCTCTCTCACACTGCTCTTTAAATGATACTGATAAACAATAAGGGTTGCCAGAAAAAAATACAGTTGTCCAGTCAATTTAATTTCATATTAACAAAAAGAATATTTATACTGTAAAATGATTCACTGTTTATCTGAATATCAAATTGAACTGGGAGTTAAATGTTTTTATTTGCTAACTCAGACAATCCTGTAAGTATTGTCTCAAGTCCAAAAAGACAACTTTGAAATCTGTAGTTTCAAAGTCTAACACCCATTTCAAGACAGAGTTAATAACCATTATTTTTGTGAAATATCCTTGATGCCTCCAGGACAATTCGGGCCTCTCTTTAGCAACCACATATCTTTAATGTACCTATACCAGAGCATGTATCAGTGTGTTACCATTTATCTTTTCAGTTCAGTTCAGTCGCTCAGTCGTGTCCGACTCTTTGCGACCCCATGAATCGCAGCACGCCAGGCCTCCCTGTCCATCACCAGCTCCCAAAGTTCACTCAGACTCACGTCCATTAAGTCCATGATGCCATCCAGCCATCTCATCCTCAGTCGTCCCCTTCTTCTCCTGCCCCCAATCCCTCCCAGCATCAAAGTCTTTTCCAATGAGTCAACTCTTCGCATGAGGTGGCCATCTCTCATATTCTAAGCTAAGAGAGTAGGGATCTGTTTTCTTCAACCTTGAGTCACCAGAATCTAGCTCTGTGCCTGACAGATTAAAGCAGATCACTCATGAATAATGAAGGCTTTTTGGTGCCCAGCCTGCAACCTCCTACTGAGCTCCAGAGAAACAGACATCCAAGGCACCTTTGGTTGTCCATAAGCTCCTCCAGTTCAACATATCCAAGACTTACTTTGTGGTGTTTTGTGAAATCTGATCCTGTCCCACAGGTTCTGCCCTGGTCGATGGCGGCGCCATCCAGGCCGTCAGCCAGGCGACCACCCTGGCAGTCCGGCAAGGTGTGCCCCTTGCCATTCCTGTTCCTTCATCCGTTCAGTGTGTAAGACCTTAAAGGTTCTCCTTTAAGACGCCTCACACTCAGCCTTCCTTCCAACCTCATTGTGAAATAATGGGGAAGAACAGCAGCATCAAAGACCAAGTGGAACTGAAATTCAGAAATAATAAATTACTTCTGAATATAAGCGTTCTGAACAGACTGGTTCCAAACAGGAAAAGGAGTATGTCAAGGCTATATATTGTCACCCTGCTTATTTAACTTCTATGCAGAGTACATCATGAGAAACGCTGGACTGTAAGAAACATAAGCTGGAATCAAGATTGCTGGGAGAAATACCAGTAAACTCAGATATGCAGATGACACCACCCTTATGGCAGAAAGTGAAGAGGAGCTAAAAAGCCTCTTGATGAAAGTGAAAGAGGAAAGCGAAAAACTTGGCTTAAAGCTCAACATACAGAAAACAAAGATCATGGCATCCGGTCTCATCACTTCATGGGAAATAGATGGGGAAACAGTGGAAACAGTGTCAAGACTTTATTTTGGGGGGGCTCCAAAATCACTGCAGATGGTGACTCAGCCATGAAATTGGAAGACGCTTACTCCTTGGAAGAAAAGTTATGACCAACCTAGGTAGTATATTCAAAAGCAGAGACATTACTTTGCCAACAAAGTCAAGGCTATGGTTTTTCCTGTGGTCATGTATGGATGTGAGAGTTGGACTGTGAAGAAGGCTGAGCGCCAAAGAATTGATGCTTTTGAACTGTGGTGTTGGAGAAGACTCTTGAGAGTCCCTTGGACTGCAAGGAGATCCAACCAGTCCATTCTGAAGGAGATCAGCCCTGGAATTTCTTTGGAAGGACTGATGCTAAAGCTGAAACTCCAGTACTTTGGCCACCTCATGTGAAGAGTTGACTCATTGGAAAAGACTCTGATGCTGGGAGAGATTGGAGGCAGGAGGAGAAGGGGACGACCGAGGATGAGATGGCATCACTGACTCGATGGATGTGAGTCTGAGTGAATTCTGGGAGTTGGTGATGGACAGGGAGGCCTGGCATGCTGCAATTCATGGGGTCACAAAGAGTCGGACACAACTGAGCGACTGAGCTGAACTGAACTGACTTCAGTATCTATATGCAGTTCTAAAACAACCCCCAAATATCTGATGCCCAGTTTCAAAAGAGAATAACCTTTTACAGGGTTTCCCCAGTGGCTTAGCAGTAAAGAATCCACCAGCAATGCAAGAGATGGGGGTCCAATCCCTGGGTCAGGAAGATTCCCTGGAGAAGGAAATGACAACTCCCTCCAGTGTTCTTGCCTGGAGAATCCCATGGACAGAGGAGCCCGGTGGGCTACAGTCCATGGGGGTTGCAAAAGAGTCGGACACAACTGAGCAATTAACAAATTTATTATATCAAAAATAGTAGAATTTTTGGTTAAAAGTCTAAAATACTCTATAGTGAAAGTGAAGTCGCTCAGTCGTGTCTGACTCTTTGCGACCCCATAGACTGTAGCCTACCAGGCTCCTCCATCCATGGGATTTTCCAAGCAAGAGTACTGGAGTGGGTTGCCATTTCTTATAGAGGAATATAAATTTATTTACAGACAGTGGTTGTTCCTACAGAGTAACTGGATGTAAGTGATCTGACATTTGTCATGTTTCCATATCTATTGTGAGTAGTTTTTGTCCTCACAGAGGATCGTGGGTCTGGTTCTCAGCCACACAGGTAGCAGCAGGGTCCGGTACAGTGGGGTCTCTACAGCCTAAGCTAGTGCTTTGCCAAATATGTGTCTGATGTTGCCCTTTTTTTTTTTAATTCTGAGTTTGTTTACTGTTCCACAAATAACCTTGTTAAGAAGGAGATTATCATCTGTTTTTAAAATCCGTTTTATAATCACATAACTGTAAATACACGCAATGTCTCCTCTAATGTCGTCTGAAAAAATGCCATAAGAGAAGCTGTCTGTCTGTGTCTTTTTCTGCTTATTAGCTAGCTGTCTCCCAGGAGGAAGGGTGTGGGATTTAGAATGAAGAGGAATGGAATTCATACTCCAATCTGGCTCCTTTCCGGCTGTCTGGCATTACATAACTTATCTGACCTAGTGCTCAGTTTATTTATAATATGAGAGAATAGGGCCTGTTTCTTATGCCCACTCTGTACCCAGCAATGTGGTTTAGCTTCCCTTTTGTTGTTGTTGTTGCTTAGTAGCTGAGTCGTGTCTGACTCTTTGAAACCATGGACTGTAGCCCACCAGACTCCTCTGTCCATGGGATTCTCCAGGCAAGAATACTGGGGTGGGTTGCCATGCCTTCCTCCAGGAAATCTTTCCTACCCAGGGATCTCACCACTGTCTCCTCCACTGGCAGTTGAATTCTTTACAACTGAGCCACCTGGGAAGCCCACCTTCATTTTATCATCCTTTAAATGTTAGATGAGTTACTCACATGAATAAAACTACTTTTTTTCTCTCTGTTTAGCCTAAGTTATTTAATATTAGAATTATCTTTTTAAAAAGTAAATGGTCACTGCTGGCCTTCCCAGGTTGCTCAGCTGGTAAAGAATCCATCTGCAATGCAGAAGGGAGACCCGGGTTCGATCTCTGGGTCGGGAAGATCCCCTGGAGAAAGAAATGGCAACCCACTCCAGTCTTCTGGCCTGGAGAATCCCATGGACAGAGGAGCCTGGCGGGCTGCAGTCCAGAGGGTCTCAGAGCCAGACACGACTGAGCCGCTAAACAGCACAGCGTGGTCACCGCTATCTGGTTATTGTGCACTCAGATGCCTGGGCTGTGCAGCGCAGGCACTGGAACACGGGTCTGTGAAAGCTTCGCTGCTCTTTAAGTAGAGTGCGGTTCAAAAACGTTGTTTTAGTGGATCAACGGAATGCATCATCACGTCACATTACGCTCATGAGTTTCCTGAAAAGCTTGCGCAGGTCCAGGCTCTGTGCTCGCCACGGGCTAGGAATGCGCACGGGATCTGAGTGATCACCTTCACGCCTGGAACTGACTGCTCTCTCCTCTGGCATGCCAGGCCTCTGCAAGTTAAGGTTCTTTGTGTCAAAAGCTTTGTGAAGTGCCAGTGTGTTGATTCACTTCCTCTGGCCTGAAAAACAAAAAGAAATGCCTCAGAAGAGGAGTGCTTCCACATCAGTATTTTTTTTTTCTGGGAAATTAAACCTTCTGTAATATTTGCACTTCTGTAATTATGAGTGAAGGTAGGAATCTTTTCTAAAATTACTATGATGAATTCAATACATACAGAGAAGGTTTTAAAACCATTACAGCGAATACTTTGTACTATACAGCTGGAGAAATGAAAAGTACTCATGACTTAAAGCCCCAGGTGCCCCCCTACTCTCAGCCCTTACACAGTCCAGAATCTGGCATTTATCATGCCGTAAAGAACCCGCCTGCCAGTGCAGGAAACCTGGGCTCAATCCCTGGGTCGGGAAGGTCCCCTGGAAGAGGGCATGGCACCCCACTCCAGTGTTCTTGCCTGGAGAGTCCCATGGACGGAGGAGCCTGGCGGGCTGCAGTCCACGGGGTCGCAAAGAGTTGGGCATGACTGAAGAGACTGAGCGTGCACACGGGCACGCACATGTTCTTTCTTAAGTAGATTTTTACTGTGTAGTTTGCATTCCCAAGTGATTCATGCAGCTTGGATCTGCATGTTTTTAAACTTTATGCAAATAATATCGTGTTCGGCTGCTTATGCTCCTCCTCTTCCTGCTCAGTTTAGTGAGATCCGTCTGTGCTGACACGCGCATCTCCAGTCCTCTTACTTTCACTGGTGTTAAAGTTTGTCATTATTCACTCGATGGATAACTAGGTTGTTTGGGGATTTGTTTTTTCAATCTCAGAAATGACTTCCTTGAACACACCTTGTTTATCTCTTTGTACACAGGTGTGAATTGTGTTTGTACACATACAAGTGGAATTTCTGGGGTGTGGACTCTTCCACTTCCATGAGACATTGCAAAAGTGCTCACCAGTATCAGTTTACACTGGCCAGCAGAGGAGAAGAATTCCCTTCAGTCCACATCCTCTCCCACCCGTGATTTTATGTGGCTTTTGAATGTGTAGTAGGGTCATCTAGTGGCTTCATTTGCATTTCTTAGATTCTTTACCATCTGGGCCACCGGGGAAGTCCTTAGATTACTAATGACTTTAAAATATTTTACTTGTTTTTATTAGTCAGTTCCAATTTCTCTTCTCAGGATGGCTTTCTCCCCCCAGATTAGTCCTTGTTATGCTTGATGTTATGTTGGTTTGTCTGGGCTCAGGGAAGCCCAGACAGCTGATAAACATGATTTCTGGCCATGCCTATAAGTGTGTTTGTGGAGTGAAAGTCGCTCAGTCATGTCCAACTCTTTGCAACCCCATGGACTATACAGTCCATGGAATTCTCTAGGCCAGAATCCTGGAATGGGTAACCTTTCCCATCTCCAGGGGATCTTCCCAACCCAGGGATCGGACCCAGGTCTCCCACATTGCAGGCGGATTCTTTACCAGCTTAGCCACAAGGGACTTAGAATGTGACTGCATTTGGACATAAGGTCTTTGAAGAGGTAACTCAGTTAAAACTAGGTCATTACAGCTGATTGGTATCCTTATAGGAAGAGAAAACCCAGACACATGGAAAGACCGGGGGTGGAAGCTCACAGAGACGGTGCCAGGGCACAATGAGAAGGGGCCCACCTGCAGGCCGAGAGAGAGACCTCAGAAGGAACCAGTCCTCGTGACACTTTAATCTTGGACTTCTAGCCTCCAGACTGGGAGGGATGAATTTCTGCTAAGCTCCCTAATCTGTTACAGTTTCTTCTGGCCAGCCCCAGCAAACGAAGAGAGTCATGGATGGTGTTTGTAATGATAGACCCTTGTTATGACCCACGGTGGGACAAGCAGATCCCATTCCTGGGAATTTGACAATGTCCTAAGAGTTGCACTGAAAGAACAAGCAGCTGGAGGGGGCTCGTTTGGCAGGGAGGTTGAGAGAGAAAGTCCGTCGTGTTGCCTTCTGAAAGTCATGAGCGTTTTGGACTTCGTCCTTGCCATGGGTTAGCTTCCCAGCTACTCTGTGAACAGGTTCAGTAAAAATGTCTTTCCACTAAAAGTCTGTTGATCACTGGAGAGTCAGAATCAGTTTCTTCCAACTGAACTGAAGAAATACAGTGAACACGCCCAAACGAAGTTTATTTAAAGATGATATGCATGGGAAAATGTTTTGGTAAATAACTCTTCTTGAGTTGGACTTGAAATAGAAAATTTTCAAGTGGGAATGTTTCATAACAAGTGTGTCATCAAAATCCTCCCTCTTTCTGAACAAGAAATAATTTCTGGCTATGTGGGTTTTAATTTGAATCCTCTTTTGTTGTTTAGACGTTAAATCGTGTCCGACTCTTTGTGACCCTGTGGACTGTAGCACGCCAGGCTCCCCTGTCCTTCACTGTCTCCCAGAGTTTGCTCACATTTATGTCCATTGATTTGGTGATGCTGTCTAATCATCTCATCCTCTGTCACCCCCTTCTCCTTTTGCCTTCAACCTTTCTAGCTTCCCGGGCTTTTCCAGTGAGGCAGCTCTTCTCATTAGGCAGCTGCAGCATCAGTCTTGCCAGTGAGTATTCAGGTTGATTTCCTTTTGGACTGACTGGCTTGATCTCCTTGCTGGTCTAGGGACTCTCAGGAGTCTTCTCCAGCACCACAGTTCTACAGCATCAGCTCTTCAGCGCTCAGCCGCCTTTTATGGTCCAACTCGCACATCCATACATGACTACTGAAAAACCATAGTTTTGACTACACAGACCTTTCTCGGCAAAGTGATGTGTCTGCTTTTTCATACTCTTTCTAAGTTTGCCTTTAGCAAGACTTTCTTTGTCACTAGAGTAGGCCTTGCATGGCATGATAGCCATTAGTGATTCAACAGGCAGCTTCTTTGGAGAGTCCATGGCAAGAATGATATTTGGCACCTGTGATCCCTATGAGTCCTCCACTTTCCTTCCCCCTTTTCTGTGTTTGGAATATTGATAAGTATATGAACTTGACCTAGGAACCATAAGTTCACGTACTTCTGCAGTGAGAGAGCTGGGTGAGGAATGGGACTAAGGTCTGCACTGCTGTTTTAATTCGTTTGAAATAGAATCCTCTCTTGGCTTATATATCTCTTGTATTGTTCAGATACACAGCTATAACTGAGTTTCAGAGATGTATTATATACAAAAGCCTGTGCTTTCTCCAAAAAAACAATTTTTTTGGTTGACTTATGTGGACAGTTAGATAGATATTTCTAGACCAAGTTATTTTTATTCATAATACCAGGCATCATTTATAAAACGGGGACAAAAACTGATTATCACGCCCTTTGGTTGTGCTTAGATTTTCTTCCTTTACAAGATCCACAGTTAATTATCAATTTTCCTTAAAAAGTGATCTATGTAAGTATGACTTTAGAATTATATTTTTTAGTAAGGCTCATGGGGGAGATTTTAACAAAGAGCAAAGCTTTATTTTAAATAAACATATACACCTTGGCTAAGATGTATTTTTTAAATTGCCCTTTGCTATCAGCTGATCAACATGGCCTGGGAGCTCCCTTCCTTTTAAAAAATTAGCCAAGCTTCTTCTTGACAATAGGCACCCGCCCTCTCTTTTCTTAGAGCATGTATTTAGGAAACATGTATAAATTCTTTATTTATAAACATCATAAATTCTCTCTCTGATCCATTTGAAATTATAAATGTTTAAAAAAAAAAAAAAACTTTTGCCAAGGAATGTCTTTCTTAGGCACCTGTGAGCCATTCTTTTGAAGTGTGATCTTGCCATGCTTCTCATTAGAAAACCATGAAGACAGGGGAACATTCACTTTCCCTTTTGTTGCCTGATTCTCTCACCTTTTCTCCAATCATTTTCTGCTTCACTTGAACAGTCCACTCCCATAGCCACACCTGGGATCTCGTCATCACAAATAATGTTCCACTTTCAAAGTCACTGACTCAATCAGCTTTCCCCCTGACCACATCTCTTCTCTCATTTTCTGGCTCATTCCAGCTTCCTTGCCCCAGTAACTCCCTTGTAATCCTCCTCCTCTCTCTCTGAGGCATCAGGCCACTGACCTGTTTCTTACCA
Source organism: Litocranius walleri (assembly GCA_006410535.1). Lineage (NCBI taxonomy): Eukaryota > Metazoa > Chordata > Mammalia > Artiodactyla > Bovidae > Litocranius > Litocranius walleri. The sequence continues at coordinate 751,264 of SJYG01000382.1, forward strand.
ATTCCTCTGTTACCGACTTCGGTCATTTCTCACCTGATCTAATCAGAAGCCAGGACCTACAGTTGCAGCATCACTCCTGTTGAAATCCTAAGTCTTTCTGTCTTCTTCTCATCCAGTCCTGGGTGAATTAGCTCTTCATCTTCTTCCGTGCCTGTGCACAGTTGGCATTTTCTGAACGCTTCTGGAGAAAGTCACGTGAAAAGGAATATTACTTCCAGTATATTCAGGTTCCCCTGGCTTGTAATGGACTTTTCACTCTCTTGACAGTCCAACTGAAGTGCTATTTAATGTATCCTCCCATCTCCAAAATGACTGTTTCTAACTTTCTTTATTCTCTGGAACATTCTGAATTCCACAATCCATCCTACCCCATATTCTTAGCAGTTTTATCTAGCTCTACTTTTCAGAAAAAAAATAGAAGGCATCAGATAGAAACTCCTTTATTCTCCACATCAAATATACATACCTGCTTAGACCTGATTTCACCCTCTCACTCCCTCCTACTGCAACATGTGAGTTAAAGTCTGCGAATAATACCCTTGAACGTTTTAAAGCAGCTTTATTAGATACAAGAAGCTACAATATTTATACAGTTTAAGTCTAACCCAGGCAAACGCCCGTGAAGTCATCACCGCAGTCAAGGCGACAGACATTTCCATCACCTCCAGAAGTATCCCTCCCCCGTGTGTGTGTGTGTGTGTGTGTGTGTGTGTGTGTGGTGACAGCACAGCACGCGCTCTACACTCCTCACGAGTCTGTTAAGTGCCGCATGCAGAGCTGTTGGCCACAGGCACCCCGTCACACATGAGATCTCTAGAAACTATCCGTCCCGCACAACTGAAGCTCCAGAGCCGCTGAACAGCAACTAGGCGTTTTCTCCTCCCCCAGCCCCCGGCAACCGCCATTCTCTTCTGTGTCTGTGAGTTTGATTTTTCTGATACTTCATGTAAGTGGAGCCATGCCGTATTTTTCCTGTGAATGGCTTGTTTCACTTGGCACACTGCTCTCCCGCTTCATCCTTGTTGTCACATTCGGCGGGACTCCCTGCTTTTTGAAAGCTGGACCGCGTTCATTGTGCACATTTCTCGGTCCATTCGTCCCCTAGGCCTGTTTTCCACACCCATCCTCCTCCCTGGCCTCTCTGTTTCTTAAACACACGCGGCATGCTCACAGCTCCGCACCTCTGCATTCTCTGACCCATCCTCCTGGAGCATTCTCCCGCGTCTCTTTGCACGGCCTGCTGGGGGTCTGAGCTCAGCGAAGTCTGCCCTGGCTGTCTTATTTAAAGTTGCACCCCCTTCCATCATGCACACTGTACTTCCCCACTTCACTTTACTTTCCTCTGGCAAACTACGTATTCTGGCCATTTATTTATTTACTATTTACCTTTTTAAATGCGGAAGTTAGCCCAGTGGAGGGAGGGGCTATTTTTGTCCACTGCTGAAACCTTTAGCACATAAAGTGGGATCAGTAAGAACCTAGCTAGTAAGTGAATGAGTCACTCCTGGCAGTTTCTTCTTATGTGAAAAAAAAAAAAAATGAAATCAAAAGAGTCACATGACTGAGAAAAAAGTCAGGAAACCCAGATATCAAATGTAGAACACTCTTTGTTCAGAAATGATGCTTTAGCCAACACTTTTTTCAAATCTAAATTGGCTTATAGATAAAACCTATAAGTTTTTGTAGGTAACTTAATAATCTAGCCTAAGAATCTATTAATTTGTAGATACTGCAAACATTAAAAAAGAAATCTCAGCATTGTACACTCACTTATTATCCCTAAGGCAACCCTGAGACAGTGAGTGATTCTGAAGACTTTTATGAATATTTCAAGTGTTAAAAGAAAATGGTCAGAAATGCTTAGGGATTAAATGCAGTTTCATGGATCCTGATCCCTTAAAAACTAGCAGTCCACACAGGGCTCATAATACAAACCTTTGTGAGTCAGAAGGTTCAGTCTACCAGAACACTTGATGCCTGCATTCAGAAATATTTACCAAGTGCCTACTAAATGCCAAACTCTTAGGTAAGGGTGTTGTGATACAGAGGTGATAGGCATAGTCTCTGCCTGGGAGGGGTGTGTGCATGTGTGAGTCAGTCAGCCGTGTCTGACACTTTGCAACCCCATGGACTGTAGCCTGCCAGGCTCCTCTGTCCATGGGATTCTCCAGGCAAGAACACTGGAGTGGGCTGCAATTTCCTTCTCCAGGGGATCTTCCTGACCCAGGGACTGAACCCATGACTCTTGTGTCTCCTGCACTGGCAGTGGATTTTTTTACCACTGGACCACTTGGAAGCCCTGTGAGGGGTGAGCCATCTGTAAATAAGAAAGTTTATTGTATTTTACTTATCTCATCCTCTGTGTTGGAGATTGATACCCTTGTGTACCTGTCAAACAGACTCATATTTATGAAGAGCACGTATTTTCTCTCTCAAGAGCACTACTTCCTAGTAGAGAATATTCTCGACTAAAAACTGACTATTTCTAAATATGCAGTGTTGCTGCTTAGCGCGCTTCAGTCATGTCTGACTTTTTGTGGCCCCAGGGACTGTAGCCCGTCAGGATCCTCTGTCCATGGGATTCTCCAGACAAGAATACTGGAGTGGAGTATTCCTGACCATTTCCTTCTCCACGAGATATTCCTGAACCAGGGATTGAGCCTGTGTCTCCTGCACGGTATCAGACTCTTCCCCACTGCACCGCTGGGGAAGCCCAGAATGGGCAATATCCTCTGCTTCTTTACATGTGGCCTCTGCAGCTATGACTTTTCATCCGCCTTTTCCTGTATCCAGCATTATTTCCTCTTTTTAAAAAATAGAGCAATGACATTTCTTGGCTGTGGAACAGTGGCCTTGGTTGGCACAGGTCATGTTGCTTAGAGTGTTGTCACAACACTCATCAAACTGGAGGGTTGATGAGATAACTTATCTGACAGGTTTCTTCCCAATTTGGGGTTTATCTTATCAACATAATTACATTCATTTCCTTTGTTAAGTCTATCTCAGTTTACATTTCCCCTTACTTCTTTATTATCAGCCACTGGAGATATTGATTTCCTCTGTGATACAATATAACTGGAAAAATTGAGGCTAACATTCTTGCTTTGGCTAAAGGCAGTGTTTTAAAATGTGTGGTTTCTTCTTCTATGTGTAAATAATAAATCATGTCAAACCCTACTGAGTTTGGAATATTAAAAAAATATATTTGTTAGACCTCCTCGCCCAGTGGATTAATTCTTTCAGACTACAAGTGGGTGTGTCCCTGGTCTCTGCTTACCTCCCAGAATTATCAAACTGCTAGAAGTAACAGGTGAACACTTGATTTCTTTAAAAATATAATTAATTCCAATTTCTGAGTGATCAGATTAAGTATTAGGCATGATCTTTTATGCAGGGGACTCTAAACCTGGGGATTATTATAGACACAAGAGAGGCATTTTGAGATACTAGCAAGAGGTCTGGGTTAGGAATTGGGAGATAAAAATCAGTAAGTGGTTTTGTAGTCTCCAGCCAATCTTTTAGTCTCTATAACTTTGCTTCCTCTTTTGAAAAATGGAGCTGTCATTTGCCCAGCATATCTTGCAAGGCGCTTGAGATAATATCATGAGTTGTTGTTCAATCACTAAGTTGTGTCCAGTTCTTTGTAACCCCACGAGCTGCAGCACACCAGGCTTTCCTGTCCTTCACCTTCTCCTAGAGCTTGCTCAAGCCCCTGTCCATTGAGCTGGTGATGCCATCCAAGGGATCTCATTCTGCCATCCCCTTCTCCTCCTGCCATCAATCTTTCCCAGCAGCAGGGTCTTTTCCAAGGAGTCAGCGTTAAAGCAGCATAAAAACTGTATCTATGCAAATACTTTTAAAATTGTTAAAGGTGATAGTTTATAAATGTAAGACATTTCTTACATTTGTAAGACCAACCTAGACAGCCTATTAAAAAGCAGAGACATTACTTTGCCAGCAAAGGTCCATCTAGTCAAGGCTATGGTTTTTCCAGTAGTCATGTATGGATGTGAGAGTTGGACTATAAAGAAAGCTGAGCACCAAAGAGTTGATGCTTTTGAACTGTGGTGTTGGAGAAGATTCTTGAGAGTCCCCTGGACTGCAAGGAGATCCCATCAGTCAATCCTAAAATAGGTCAGTCCTGAGTGTTCATTGGAAGGGTTGATGCTGAAGCTGAAACTCCAAAACTTGGACCATCTGATGCAAAGAGCTGACTCATTGGAAAGACCTTGATGCTGGGAAAGATTGAAAGCAGGAGGAGAAGGGGATGACAGAGGATGAGATGGTTGCATGGCATCACCGACTCAATGGACATGAGTTTGAGCAAGCTCCGGGAGTTGGTGATGGACAGGGAGGCCTGGCGTGCTGCAGTCCATAGGGTCGCAAAGAGTCGGACATGACTAAACAACTGAACTGTAGACATTTCTTATTCTATTTATGCTTTTGTTACTTTTAACATTAGAGGGGCCTTTAAAATTTTGTAGATTAATAAAAAGGCAATATCTGCTATAATCATGAGTCAGTTAAACAAGATATTTGTAGTTAAACGGTCTTTGGGTACATGCTGTCATCTCCGACTCTTTGCCACCCTTTGGACTGTAGCCCACCAGGCTCCTCTATCTTTGGGATTCTTTGGGCAAGAATACTGGGGTGGTTGCTACTTCATCCTCTAGAGGATCTTCCCAACACAGGAATCAAGCCTGCATCTCCTGCAGTGCAGGCGGATTCTTTACTCCTAAGGCATCAAGAAAGCCCCAAACAGTCTATAAATGATGCTTACTAATGATGAATTGTTATGAGATTAAAATGCGGTAGCTCATTTCTGATTGCTAACTAGGAACCGAAAATAACTGTTCCTGTTTTCATTCTCAAGCAGAAATCTCTCTTGCCGTACATCTGTGAAGCCTTAATGTACTTAGTTCTTCTGATCTATTCAGGAAGTCCCCAGTTTATAAATGGATTCGTTTCCAAAAGTACATTTTAACTAAGTTTTTTGGAACAGAGAAAAACCTTTTCTTTTTCCAATTAAAAAAGAAGAAACATTTCATGCTTGGGGATTTTCCACCGTCTTGCCTTTCCTCGTTCTTTCCTACCTGCCTGAACAAGCTTGAATTCTACTCATTCATCAAAACCCAGAACTGTGAGTTCTTTGAGAGCAGAGAATATATCATATTCATTTATGGCAACTGAAGTGTCTGGTTTTCCAGGTCTTTGGCCGATCCTTTCCTTTAATGTGCAAGTATAATAGCAAGACTCCCCCGGTTCCTCTCGCAAGACCACGAGGTCAGGGACGCTCTGTCACTCAGAGCATCCCGGGGAGCGCCCTTGGTCCAGGTTGTCGCTGGTCCTTCTCTGGTCTGCCGCTCCAGGGCACTGTGCGAGTCTCCCCTCAACACTGGGTAACGCTTCCAGTTACCCAGCAAGAGGCTGCAGAGCCTGAGCAAGTGTTAGAGCCTCTAAGACCGCATCGCGCTCTCGGTGAAGAGCCCGCAGCCAGTGCGGGAGGTGGAAGAGGTGCGGCTTGGATCGCCGGGTCGGGAAGATCCGCTGGAGGAGGAAATGGCAGCCCACTCCAGTATCTTCTTGCCTGGAGAAGCCCACGGATAGAGGAGCCTGGCGGGCCACAGTCCACAGTGTCGCAAAGAGCGGGACACGCCTGAGCGCTCCTAGCTGTGCGGAAGGCGATGGGGAAACGGGTCGGGGAGCGCGTCCTAGAGGCGCGGGCCACGCCTGTGGGGCGGCTCGGCCCAGGCTCTGCGGGTCGGCCTGTGCTGCCTTCTCCTCTGTGTGACCACTTTTCTTTTCCCCTCAGGAATCCCCATCAATCCTGCCCTTGGTTCTCAAAGCACAAGTCTGTTATTCCCCCTTTGTCCTTTTTCAAACATACTGATAAATAAACCAACAGGAAAAAAAAAAACCAGTTGACATAATCTGTCAGAAATCTGCCATCTCAACCCCCACTGACTGACACCAGGAGGAGAACCTTTACAGAATACGGTTAGCCTGTGCATCAGAGGCTTTGGCTTATTTTTACCAGTGTTTAGGGCTGCCTTAAACTGCAGAAAAAGAGGACTCTCAGCTACAAAACTGCAAGCGCTCACTAGAGTGGTTCCTGAGAGCAAAGAGGAAATTGGCTTTTCTTTTTTTTTCCCGTCATTCAGCTTTATTTTGAAATTGACTTTTCCAACTTTGGAAGTCACAAGAAATAAATTGCTTTCTAGCCACTTAAAAATAGTAATTTTGTCTTGTTTTTAATAATCAAGGGTTCAGAAACTCGCTACACTTTATCTCCAGCATATACCCAGTTGATACTGTGCAGTGGATTCATGTTTGTTGATGAATAATTGGAGAAGCAGTAAGTGGCATCGAGCCTTTCTGAATTGTCCGTGTTGGAAGTAGCTTCAATCTGTTAGCATTTTACACATACCTTTATAATTTATCACTTTCTAACTTCCGTTATGATTCTCTGTGTCCATTTCATATTCTCTACTCTAAGTGCATTAGAAAGTGAAAATGAAGTCGCTCAGTCGTGTCCGACTCTGTGCAACCCCATAGACGGCAGCCCACCAGGCTCCCCCGTCCCTGAGATTCTCCAGGCAAGAACACTGGAGTGGGCTGCCATTTCCTTCTCCAACGCATGAAAGTGGAAAGTGAAAGTGAAGTCGCTCAGTCGTGTCTGACTCTTTGCAACCCCATGGACTGCAGCCCACCAGGCTCCTCCATCCATGGGATTTTCCAGGCAACAGTACTGGAGTGGTTTGCATTTCCTTCTCTAGGGGATCTTCCTGACCCAGGGATTGAACCCTGGCCTCCTGGATTGTAGGCAGACGCTTTACCGTCTGAGCCACCAGGGAATTAGAAACTGCATTAGAAAGATGAAGCATATATTTTCATTATGGTCTATTTTATAAGTTTGTACATATCCTATGTGTTTCAGCGATTATGTTCCCAGCGAGACCTGTCTGTCTGTCCTCCTTTGCATCCATCCATTTCTCAGAGCAGCATAACAAGTGAGACATTCCGGCATGTTGCTTAAGGATGCCAGCACTGGAGCATCGCTTCCCCCATAGATAAACTGAAAATGATAAGTGTGCCTGTATCACAACGTTCTTGTTCAGAGCTGAATGAGTGGATGCATGCCACACGCTTAGCTCAGAGCTGGATCTGCAGTCAACCCAAAGAGAACTTTAGATATGATTTGTTGTTGTTATTAATTCTGGGAGAAAAAAGGAAAGCATCTACTTGTCAGGACCTGCTGGGTGTTGAGGACAGGAAAGGGTTCATCTTTGGCCTAAAGGGGTGCACCGTCTGATGGGAGAGATAGATAAATGTGGCTGAATAAAGACACTGAGAGTGAAGAGCACAGGGCAGGGAGGCTTTCCACCCAGCCTGGGGAGAAAGGCTTCTCTAATTCCTGAGTTGCACAGTCACGTCGAAGCTAAAGTGTAGCTACCTATAGTAATCACTGCAAAAATACTTATTTGGTATGAATAACCGAGCAAAACAGGGGGAAAAAATGCCGAAACTGAATAAACAATCTCTTTTCAAGGCGGATTTAAAGTTGGCAATTGAGGTACTAATTATACAGTGCATTCTTGGTGTTTTGTATCATTTGGCCAAAAACCTGGGGTTCCAGGGAGATGCAGAACCCCAGGTGTGGCACAGCCCAGAGGGGGCACCTGAGGTGAGTGGGGTGCTCAGTCAGGTTTGGACAGAATCTGTACTCAGCATGTTCGTTCGTGGCTGCACCCACCCCAGCTCCATGGAGAGGGGACTGAAAACCAGTTGCTTGATGCCAGTTCGCAGTGGAGAGGGCTCAGTGTGGAGACCCCGACTTTCTGTGCACCTGGTCACTTCGATTCAGGGGATGGACAGACTCCTGATTTGCATTTCCTTCTCTAGGGGATCTTCCTGACCCAGGGATTGAACCCTGGCCTCCTGGATTGTAGGCAGACGCTTTACCGTCTGAGCCACCAGGGAATTAGAAACTGCATTAGAAAGATGAAGCATATATTTTCATTATGGTCTATTTTATAAGTTTGTACATATCCTATGTGTTTCAGCGATTATGTTCCCAGCGAGACCTGTCTGTCTGTCCTCCTTTGCATCCATCCATTTCTCAGAGCAGCATAACAAGTGAGACATTCCGGCATGTTGCTTAAGGATGCCAGCACTGGAGCATCGCTTCCCCCATAGATAAACTGAAAATGATAAGTGTGCCTGTATCACAACGTTCTTGTTCAGAGCTGAATGAGTGGATGCATGCCACACGCTTAGCTCAGAGCTGGATCTGCAGTCAACCCAAAGAGAACTTTAGATATGATTTGTTGTTGTTATTAATTCTGGGAGAAAAAAGGAAAGCATCTACTTGTCAGGACCTGCTGGGTGTTGAGGACAGGAAAGGGTTCATCTTTGGCCTAAAGGGGTGCACCGTCTGATGGGAGAGATAGATAAATGTGGCTGAATAAAGACACTGAGAGTGAAGAGCACAGGGCAGGGAGGCTTTCCACCCAGCCTGGGGAGAAAGGCTTCTCTAATTCCTGAGTTGCACAGTCACGTCGAAGCTAAAGTGTAGCTACCTATAGTAATCACTGCAAAAATACTTATTTGGTATGAATAACCGAGCAAAACAGGGGGAAAAAATGCCGAAACTGAATAAACAATCTCTTTTCAAGGCGGATTTAAAGTTGGCAATTGAGGTACTAATTATACAGTGCATTCTTGGTGTTTTGTATCATTTGGCCAAAAACCTGGGGTTCCAGGGAGATGCAGAACCCCAGGTGTGGCACAGCCCAGAGGGGGCACCTGAGGTGAGTGGGGTGCTCAGTCAGGTTTGGACAGAATCTGTACTCAGCATGTTCGTTCGTGGCTGCACCCACCCCAGCTCCATGGAGAGGGGACTGAAAACCAGTTGCTTGATGCCAGTTCGCAGTGGAGAGGGCTCAGTGTGGAGACCCCGACTTTCTGTGCACCTGGTCACTTCGATTCAGGGGATGGACAGACTCCTGGTACAAAGAAAAGCTATCAATGGACAAGCCCTGGCAGACCCCAGCCTGCAGGTGACAAGATTTTATAACTGAGAGAGGGACAACAAAGATAGCCACCTTTGGTCAGTAATTCCTGATTCAGCTGGTATGCAAAGACTAAAAGGTAAAGAAAGATGCCTCCACAAAGACTCTGCATTTACCATGTACAGAATTAAATTCGTCTTCTTCCTTTTCCTTAATCTGCCCTTCTTCCTGCCGTCTTTAATTTGAATTTGTCCATCTACACATTCGTGACGTGAAAGTTGCTCAGTCTTGTCCGACTCTTTGCAACTTTGTGGACTATACAGTCCATGGAATTCTCCAGGCCAGAATACTGGAGTGGGTAGCCTTTCCCTCCTCCAGGGAAATCAAACCCAGGTCTCCCGCCCTGCAGGCAGCTTCTTACCAGCCGGGCCATAAGGGAAATATGCATTTGTGATCCGTGCGATGTCTACCCAGGCATCCTCTGTCACCATAGAGTCAGCTCCTTCCCTCATCTTTTTGATCAGTCCATCAAGAGAGCTTGATGACTGTGCTACTTAGAAGCTTCTCAAGTACATGGTTCCCCCAGCCCACCTTGCCACTTGCCCTGTTACAGGCTCCAGTTACCATAAGCATCTCAATAACTTTCTTACAACACTCGTCCTGTTACACAAGGCCAGATGATAAATCTCTTAGGCTTTGTGGCTGTACAGTCCCTGTCATAAGTACTCAACCCTGCAGTGTAACATGAGCACAGATATAGACAGTGTTTGAACACACAGGAATGGCTGTTTTCCAGTAAGCCTTTCATTACAGGCGCTGGAATTAAATATCACGTGACATAAAATATTACTCTTCTTCCCATTTGAAAAACCCTTTTAAAGGCATATAAGCTATTCTTAGCTCACAGGTTGCAGAGAAACAGGTGGTGGGCCAGATCTGACCTGCACACTACAGTATTCTGTTTTGTACTGTCACAAATGACCTTTCCACCCGCTGCAGAAAAAATCAACATCGAATTGCTCATCAGAGACACTGGCCCCTTTGCTGAGTAAGTGCCTGCAACCTGTACTTCCCCTCTCATCTCCAACCTTTTTCCCTGACTCAGAGGTGCCCTGTGTTTCTGTCATACTCTTACGACACTGTCATTTATGATTCTAAAAATACGTCAAGGATTTTATTGCCTTTGTACCCTTTGATGCATTATTCTGTTAGAAAAACTCTTCTTATTCATCTAATCAGCAGATAGCACAGGACACACACCAGATGTCATATCTTTATTATCATTTTCTCTGAATCTGCAATTCAGCAGAATTCATTTCTCTTTTATTTGTATTCCCATTGTACTTCATACATATTTTTTTTTCCATAGAAATTATCATATGGTTAAAGTTTCTTTTTTTTTAAATTACTTAGATTTATTCATCATGGTCATTAGTTTTTTTTTTAAGTTTTCACCTTAAATTTCCCTTTTATTTTTTTAAGGGTGATTTAATTTTTTTTAATTTTATTGGAGTATAGTTGGTTTACAGTGTTGTTAGTTTTAAGTGTACAGCCAAGTGATTCAGTTATGTGTGTGTATAGACATGTATACACACACGGAGACATATATTCAGGTCATGAACTTCTTAGGAAAGTGTCCAATAAGTCTTGTTAAGCAAATGGATACATATAGCCAATGGGAAGTTGCTGTATGACTCGGGGAACTCAGGAGTTCCTAAAAATGCTCTTTGGTGCATTTTTGTACATCCGTATTCCTTGATTCTTTCAAGATACTATATATCTTACTGGTTATATTTGCAGTCTCTGGAGTCAGACTGCTTGGGTTACTAGCTCTGGCACTTACCAGGTTTATGATCATGGCTGACTTTACTAACCTTTTTCTGCCTCATTTTATTCACCCATAAAATAGGATAATAATAGTATGTCATAGGGTTATTGCAAGGATTAAGTAAATAAAAGTACTTAAAACAGTACCTGATAATAAGAAAAACTCAGATGATGGTGATTATTTATTATCTTCTCCTTAGTAAGCTTTTTCAGTAAGTTACTATACATACCACCCTTATGGCAGAAAGTGAAGAACTAATGAGCCTCTTGATGAAAGTGAAAGAGGAAAGCGAAAAAGCTGGCTTAAAGCTCAACATTCAGAAAACAAAGATTATGGCATCTGGTCCCATCACTTCGGGAAATAGATGGGGAAACAGTGGAAACAGTGTCAGACTTTATTTTGGGGGGCTCCAAAATCACTGCAGATGGTGACTGCAGCCATGAAATTAAAAGATGCTTACTCCTGGGAAGAAAAGTTATGACCAACCTAGAGAGTATATTCAAAAGCAGAGACATTACTTTGCTGACTAAGGCCCGTCTAGTCAAGGCTCTGGTTTTTCCTGTGGTCATGTATGGATGCGACAGTTGGACTGTGAAGAACGCTGATCGCCGAAGAATTGATATTTTGAACTGTGGTGTTGGAAAAGACTCTTGAGTCCCTTGGACTGCAAGGAGATCCAACCAGTCCATTCTGAAGAAGATCAGCCCTGGGATTTCTTTGGAAGGAATGATGCTAAAGCTGAAACTCCATTACTTTGGCCACCTCATGCGAAGAGTTGACTCATTGGAAAAGACTCTGATGCTGGGAGGGATTGGGGGCAGGAGGAGAAGGGGACGACTGAGGATGAGATGGCTGGATGGCTTCACAGACTCGATGGACGTGAGTCTGAGTGAACTCCAGGAAATGGTGATGGACAGGGAGGCCTGGCGTGCTGTGATTCATGGGGTCGCGAAGAGTCAGACATGACTGAGCAACTGAACTGAACTGATACATAACATCCAACCAAATGGTCAAAAGTGTAAAAAGTATGTAAAAACATTTATTTGATATTGTAAAAATAAAAATCTCATATTTGTTTTATTGCTGTTCTAAATTTTCAACTTGTTTTTCTGAGCCATGGGTTATGTTTATTTCTAGATCATGACTTCTGCCTTGGGTTTTCTGTTTAAATTTTTTTCTTCTTGTATTTCCAAATCCATTTAAATTTCTATATTATTGCCTATCAACAGACTTATACTTTATTTGCATGTATCCCATAAGCATAGCTCATCTTGAATTAATGGGGCTTAGGCAGCAGAAAGAACACCATGAAAATGTTATGACTGAAACAGGCTGAGGCTAACTTCAAAAGAAACAAATGCAATCGGAATAATCTGTTTAAATTAGCTATTTGTCATGTAAGGGAAAAGAGAAGAGTTCTTTTCATCTGGTTATTTTCTCCTTTGGTATAAAAAGTGTAGGCACCTAAATTTAAGGTCACTGTGGAACCAAACAGTGGAAGTTTGTAGATGTCATTTCTTTGAATATTTTTCAGCCAAATCTTTCTCCCCACTTTCTGAATTTCCAGTGATGTGAATGTTAGATGTTTTTTAGAGTCTATCAAGTCCCCAGAGTTCTGTTCATTCACTTTTCCTGTATGTTTTCTCTCTGGTTTTCAAATGGGCTATATCCTTTTGTCCTTCATGTTCTTTAATTCTTTCTTTTGTCTTAGTCTACTCTTGAGCCCATCCAATGTGTCTGTAAATTTTCAGTTATACTTTTCACCTCTCAAATATCCCATTGGGTTCTTCTTCATGTTTCCAAATTCTTTACTGGTTTTCACATTTTCCAGTGTGTTTGTAATTGCTTTTTGAAACACTTTCATAACACTTGCTTTGCAGATTTTATCAAAGAACTCTGAGCTCTCCATCATCTTGGCATTGCTGCTTGTTGACTATCTCATGCTCATCTAAGTTGTGATTTTCCTGATTCTCTGTAAGGGTGTTATGTATGGAACTCTGAGTCTTATTTTATCTTCTCTTTCGTCTGGCTTCCTGTGACACCCCTCCATCAGGGTATTGGGGGAGGAAGGGGAGGGTTTACTACCAGTGAGGGTGGAGGTCCAGACCCTCCCCTTGGCCTCCATGGCCCAAGGGGGTTTAGAATCGGGTGGGAAGAGGGCTGACAGTTCTGGCTCCTCACTATACCTCAGCCAATACCTGGCCAGGAGTACATTTTCTTTCTTTCTTTCTTTCTTTTTTTAACCTAGGGTTGAGGCAGAGGGGTACTGGAGAGAGACTGGTTTTGTTAGCGCTGAGCAGTGGTGAAATTCCTGCTTCTCCATGAGGTTTCTTGACCACATCCAGTGGTGGGGAGGAGGCAGGCTCTCTGTTGCTCATCACCACTGGGTGCTCTGGAGGTAGGAAGGGTGATTGCTTACAAGTCCTCTCTCTTGCGGGGCTGGCCCTCTTCCGGTGTGCTGGCTTGAGAGCGCAGGCTTTCGCTGGAGCTTTCAGAGGCCTCATCTCATCCATGCTTCTCAGCTGCTTCCCCAGCTCCAGATCTATGTTCAGTTCAGTGAGTCACTCACTCGTGTCCAACTCTTTGCGACCCCGTGAACCGCAGCACGCCAGGCCTCCCTGTCCATCTCCAACTCCCGGAGTTCACTCAAATTCACGTCCATCAAGTCGGTGATGCCCATCCAGCCATCTCATCCTCTGTCATCCCTTTCTCCTCCTGCCCCCAATCCCTCTCACCATGAGAGTCTTTTCCAGTGAGTCAACTCTTCACATGAGGTGGCCAAAGTACTGGAGTTTCAGCCTCAGCATCAGTCCTTCCAGTGAACATCCAGGGCTGATCTTCTTCAGAATGGACTGGTTGGATCTCCTTGCAGTCCAAGTCACTCTCAAGAGTCTTCTCCAACACCACAGTTCAAAAGCATCAGTTCTTCAGTACTCAGCTTTCTTCACAGTCCAACTCTCACAGCCACACATGACCACTGGAAAAACCATAGCCTTGACTAGACAGACCTTTGTTGGTAAAGTAACATCTCTGCTTTTGAATATGCTATCTAGGTTGGTCATAACTTTTCTTCCAAGGACTAAGCATCTTTTAATTTCATGGCTGCAGTTACCATCTGCAGTGATTTTGGAGCCCCCCAAAATAAAGTCTGACACTGTTTCCACTGTTTCCCCATCTATTGCCCAAAGTGATGGGACCAGATGCCATAATCTTTGTTTTCTGATGTTGAGCTTTAAGCCAGCTTTTTCGCTTTCCTCTTTCACTTTCATCAAGAGGCTTTTAGTTCCTCTTCACTTTCTGCATAAGGGTGGTGTCATCTGCATATCTGAGGCTATTGATATTTCTCCCGGCAATCTTGATTTCAGCTTGTGTTTCTTCCAGTCCAGCGTTTCTCATGATGTACTCTGCATAGTACATATGTTAAATAAGCAGGGTGACAATACACAGCCTTGACGCACTCCTTTTCCTATTTGGAACCAGTCTGTTGTTCCATGTCCAGTTCTAACTGTTGCTTCCTGACCTGCATACAGATTTCTCAAAAGGCAGGTCAAGTGGTCTGGTATTCTCATCTCTTTCAGAATTTTCCACATTTTATTGTGATCCACACAGTCTAAGGCTTTGGCATAGTCAATAAAGCAGAAATAGATGTTTTTCTGGAACTCTCTTGCTTTTTCCATGATCCAGCAGATGTTGGCAATTTGATCTCTGGTTCCTCTGCCTTTTCTAAAACCAGCTTGAATATCTGGAAGTTCACGGTTCACATATTGCTGAAGCCTGGCTTGGAGAATTTGATCGTTACTTTACTAGCATGTGAGATGAGTGCAATTGTGCAGTAGTTTGAGCATTCTTTGGCATTGCCTTTCTTCAGGATTGGAATGAAAACTGACCTTTTCCAGTCCTGTGGCCATTGCAGAGTTTTCCAAATTTGCTGGCATATTGAGTGCAGCACTTTGACAGCATCATCTTTCAGGATTTGAAATAGCTCAACTGGAATNACTCCCCAGGTCAGTAGGTGCCCAATATGCTACTGGAGATCAGTGGAGAAATAACTCCAGAAAGAATGAAGGGATGGAGCCAAAGCAAAAACAATACCCAGCTGTGATCTAGGTTACACAAGACCAAAACCCCAAGACGCTCACCATTGTGTCATTTCTTGGGACCCAAGACTCCTAGGTGATGTGACTTCCCTCCATCTCTCAAAGTCTTCATGTGCTTGTTAAACAAAACGTCTGGAGTTTCTAGTTGTCCTCAGGCAGAACAATAGGAGAAGGCACTTCCGTTACATCTTTCCAAAAGTAGAAGTCCGACATCGCAGATTTCTAACTAACGTGAAACACTTCTCAACCTTTGAGGCTGCACACATTTCCAGAAAGACAGACCAAATTGCTCAAATAAATTTAGTAGAACTCTTGTTCTTCTAACCTGTGATCAACATCCATTATATGCAGAGGTAAGAAAATATCTCCCAAGTTTCTCATCTAGAGAATTTACACTATCTTAAGAATAATTTTTATTATTCTATTATCACATCTTATAAAACACTTTCAATGTTTTATTTCCCAGCTGGATATAAAGTATACCTTGGAGACAGTCTATATATCAGTGGGACTGACTCAGCTCTACTAAAAGTGAGTTTGAATTTCAGTGCCTGCCTTCTGTAAAACCAAAGGAGAAAATAACCAGGGAGGCTCTTTTGTCCTTCCACCATAGCTCAAGAATAAACCCAGACGAAACTTCCATAAAAATGAATGAGCAAAACACAACCTATAAAGTAGAGTGAAGACCGGGCGTGACAGGTTTTCTGCACATTTCACATCATGCTATTTTTTTATCTTAAATTCAGATATAGGCACCACAAGCTAGCCACTAAATATTCACCGAGCAATCACAAGTTGCCTGCAGCTCTACTGGAACTGGTTCGCTATCAGCTCAGCGCTTGTCCTATCTATTCTATTCAGCCTTGCCTTGTGTCATCCTTTTATTGGCATGTCGGGGTTTGAGACGCTGTCTTTAGCTGTGGAATAATCCTTAGAGTGCTAAATGACCCAATCTCCCATTTGCGTGCAGAGTCAAAACATCATTGTCTAAAACTAAAGCAGATTGTTTTCTAGAGCAGGTCTTGAGGACTCACGCAAGCATGCCTCTGGGAGGTTTTGATGATATGAGTAGTTACTCCAAATTGCTCATGGCCACGGCTCTCTTGGGTACTCCTGTGAGAATGTTAGAAATTAATTCAGTGGGTCAAACTGAATTGCTGTCTATGAGTCTCAGAATGTGAAATAAAAAGAACTAAGAAAGAAAAAGAGAATACCTTCCTGGGTAGATTCCCTCAGAGCCTTGTCAACAAGGTGTTGAATTTTTTTTTTTAATTCATCCCTCATCAGCTCTATAGACGTGGTCCATGAGTTTCAGAAGAGATGTTTTCATGTCTTCTTTTAAAAGCAAAATAAAGTTAGTCCCTTTGGCCACTGTTAACTTCCACTGAGAGGCTATAAAAGCAGAAGCAACTACCGACGCCTTTTTAATGTGCACCGACTAAACCCCCGGAAGAGCAAGCACCTACTTTACGAGGCTCTCACTCATGGTGCGTGGCCCCTGCAAATGAACAGGAGCCTGTGCTTGGTGTAGATTCATTGCAAATCTGTACTGGGGGGAATAAAAAGACACCATTTGAAAATGCACTGAGGAAGTCAGCTGAGAATAATATAATCATATTTATCATTTCTCTTTTCAATACTATTCAGCATACTGATCCATGTTGTTCATGTCGTAGAAGAGTAGGTTGGTAAAGGGAACGAATTAAAAGACATTTATATAGGTCTCCTATTTTATTAGAGGATTTCCCTGGTGGCTCAGACAGTAAAGTGTCTGTCTACAGTGCAGGAGACCTGGGTTCAATCCCTGGGTCGGGAAGATCTGCTGGAGAAGGAAATGGCAATCTACTCCAGTACTATTGCCTGGAAAATCCCATGGACAGAGGAGCCTGGTAGGCTATATAGTCCATGGGGTCACAAAGAGTCGGACACGACTGAGCAACTTCACTTTCCTATTTTTTTATTGGTAGGTTATCTTTTTAAAGTCATATGATTTCAAAAAACAGACTGCTTTTTTTTAGGCTCCTTTCCTGTTATTTTTGAGATATAATTGACATATAACATTATCTTCATTTTAGGTGTACAACTTAATGATTTGATGTAAATATATGTTGCAAAATGATTACCATTGCAAAATAAGTTTCATTTGTGTCTGTGCATGCATATTAAAAAGCAGAGACATTACTTTGCTGACTAAGGTCCGTCTAATCAAGGCTATGGTTTTTCCAGTGGTCGTGTATGGATGTGAGAGTTAGACTGTGAAAAAAGCTGAGTGCCAAAGAATTGATGCTTTTGAACTGTGGTGTTGGAGAAGACTCTTGAGAGTGACTTGGACTGCAAGGAGATCCAACCAGTCCATTCTTAAGTAGATCAGCCCTGGGTGTTCACTGGAAGGACTGATGCTGAGGCTGAAACTCCATTACTTTGGCCACCTCCTGCGAAGAGTTGACTCACTGGAAAAGACTCTGATGGTGGTAGGGATTGGGGGCAGGAGGAGAAGGGGACGACCGAGGATGAGATGGCTGGATGGCATCACGGACTCGATGGACGTGAGTCTGAGTAAACTCCAGGAGCTGGTGATAGGGAGGCCTGGCCTGCTGCAATTCATGGGGTCACAAAGAGTTAGACACGACTGAGCAACTGAACTGAACTAACACATGCTAAGTTGCTCAGTCATGCCCATCCCTTTGCAACCCCATGGACTGTATGTAACCTGCCACCACACAGTAAGTGACAAATTGTTTTTTCTTGGGCTAAGATCTGTTCAGATGTACTCCTTTAGGAATAACTCTGCTTCAAAACAAATGTATCAAGTTGGTATTGTTTCCTGTGAAAAGAATGCTTGAAGATACTGCCATTACAGAAATACTTGGGGGCTTTCTTGTTCCTGATAGCTTTTATAATAAACGTACATTGAAATAAACATCATCTGTTGCACATCTTCAGGTTTTGAAGGTAAGTTACTAGGTCACCTGAAACAAAGTCTTTTTGAATTAAGTAGATAAATAATTGGAAATCAAATAGTTTAAATTAGTCTAGGAGCTGGAGTACTCTCTTAGCAGGGGAGCTGGAATACTGTCGTATCATCAACATTCAGAAAACGAAGATCATGGCATCTGGTCCCATCGCTTCATGGGAAATAGATGGGGAAACAGTGGAAATAGTGTCAGACTTTATTTTTGAGGGGCTCCAAAATCACTGTGGATGGTGATCGCTTACTCCTTGGAAGAAAAGTTATGACCAACCTAGATAGCATATTCAAAAGCAGAGATATTACTTTGCTGACTAAGGTCCGTCTAGTCAAGACTATGGTTTTTCCTGTGGTCATGTATGGATGTGAGAGTTGGACTGTGAAGAAGGCTGAGCGCCGAAGAATTGATGCTTTTGAACTGTGGTGTTGGAGAAGACTCTCGTGAGTCCCTTGGACTACAAGGAGATCCAACCAGTCCATTCTGAAGGAGATCAGCCCTGGGATTTCTTTGGAAGGAATGATGCTAAAGCTGAAACTCCAGTACTTTGGCCACCTCATGCGAAGAGTTGATTCATTGGAAAAGACTCTGATGCTGGGAGGGATTAGGGGCAGGAGGAAAAGGGGATGACCGAGGATGAGATGGCTGGATGGCATCACCGACTCTGTGGACGTGAGTCTGAGTGAACTCCGAGAGATGGTGATGAACAGGGAGGCCTGGCGTGCTGCGATTCATGGGGTCGCAAAGATTCGGACACGACTGAGCAACTGAACTGAACTGATGGAAACCAACCAGTGTCCTACCTATGCGTTGCATTATGTAAAAGTTATTCACTTTTCTACATGAGGAAATTGACGGATTTTTTTGTGATGGGTTAAGGATCAACCCTTCCACCTCAGGTGTGCAGCGTGCCCTCTAGAATCCCTTCTCTCATTTTCTTGGAAACACTTGCTGTCTCGTTCAGTCACTACGTCATGTCTGACTCTCTGCGACCCCACAGACTGCAACTCTCCTGGCTTCCTTGTCCTTCACTGTCTCCCAGGGTTGCTCAAACTCATGCCTGTTGAGTCGGTGACACCATCTAACCATCTCATCCTCTGTCGCCCCTTTCTCCTCCTGCCTTCAATCTTCCCAGCATCAAGGTCTTTTCCAATGTGTCAGCTCTTCACATCAGGTGATAAAAATATTGCTCTCTTGGTCTGGGAAAAATTGTAATTTCTACTGATGGTGGGGACTCGTATCCCCATCTCAGCACTACTCACTGCCGTCCTCAAGAACTTACTCTTTTATGATTTTTTCTTTTCTTTTTTAGTTTACAGCAATCAGAAATTCAAGTCGCAGTCTTTATGAACAATGTTCTAGTTTGTTATCTTAAAGAGTTTGTCTTGCGCCATCATTTTAAACAGATAATTATGGATTTGAAAGTACCAAATCTCTGACCTTTTCAAGTTTCCCCCTCTGTCTTCTGAGTAAGATTGTGATCATGTATCTAGTTTTTTTTTGGCCAAACTCTCTGGTCCTTGACATTATTTGATTTTTTATAATCTTATTTCTATTATTCTAAATTCACTGTTCGTGTATCTTGCAAGTTTTCTCCTATAAATTGTAGTGGATTTTGCATCACTATACAAAAAAGAACTTAATATTATGCCTCAAATGTTGCAATAATTTTCATTTTTCTTCAAATAAAATAATTTGAGGTACACTTATCAAGTGCCAGAGTAAAAATGAGAATTTTATAAAGATATAGACAAGAGTTAACATCTCTGTGCTCATGATAGGAAGTCACACGAATAGCTGTAACATGATTCAGGGGAAGCAGTGAAAGAGGGCTGAAGAGTGCAGCAGAGTCAAAAGGGGGAGGGAGCCACCGTGCCTCTCAGGGTTGGGAAGAGTCACGGGACGATGTCATTTAAAGTGACTTCCCCAACAGTGAGAAAATGGGGGAGAAAGAGGCATTCTAAGAAACAGAAGCAGCAGTTGCAAAATCAGAGCAGATTGAAATAAATAGTTTTTTTGCATAATGAAAAAGCATGCTAAAGGGAATGAACTATGGTGGTGTGGGTGTGGGTGATGGAACCGGCACACAGCTCATGGCTGATGATGTTAAACTGACAGGAAATACAGCAAACGGAAGTTGACCTACTTTTTTCCCCGTAAAAAATTGGCATTACAGCAAATTAAATGGAATCACATGCACAGAGTTTACATCAGAATGGACTTTGCAGCTTGAAGTCCCCTTCCTGGCTCCGCTGACTGCATTTCCCTTCCTCTAGCCCAGAGCTGACCAGAATGCTAAATACTGTGTTCATCTCCCAAGTGCATACCCCTAAACTTCTGTGTTGCTTTTGCCCATTTGTGAAATTCTATAAATGGAATTATTCTATGTGGAGTCTTTTGTGACTTACCTTAATTGATAATGTTTTTGAAATTCCCTTGTAAGGACATACTCTGAGTAGAATTCTCCTGTAAGGATATACTGTTATTAGTTTCATAATTTTACAATTGATTGCATTTGGCTTATTTCCATTTTTATGCATAATGCTTCTGTGCATGGTCTTCTCACGTATGTGCAAGAGTACAGAGTATCTGTGGAGCAGCTGGAGGGGGGAGGTTGTACACACCTTCAGTTTTGCTAGGAAATTTTTTTTTCTAAGTATGGTATCACACAGAGTCGGACACGAGTGAAGTGACTTAGCAGCAGCAGCAGCACACTGAGAAAAGTCCATTTACACTCCCACCAGCAGCAGTGAGGACTTTTGTTGTTTCTTATGCAAATGGAACTTGACAC
Source organism: Litocranius walleri (assembly GCA_006410535.1). NCBI lineage: Eukaryota > Metazoa > Chordata > Mammalia > Artiodactyla > Bovidae > Litocranius > Litocranius walleri. The sequence continues at coordinate 771,957 of SJYG01000382.1, forward strand.
TAATTAACCTAAACTGCTTGCTAATATGGTAAGTGTTACATGGAGTCTCTGTGGTTTGTCTCCCCTAACTACCAACGAGACTGAAAGTCTTTCATGCGATTATTGGTCACTGATGGTCTTCTCGGAAATTCCTGGCCCATCTTTCTATTTTTCCCCCTGAAGTTACTGTTTTCTTGTGGATGTGCAGTTCTTTATGTGTCACAAACATTTTCTGACGTTGTTGTTTACTTGTTTCACCTTCTACATGGTGATGTTTTAAAATCTAAGGTCCTTTTTACAATTTCCCCTTTATTCTGATGCTAGATGTGGAACCATCCAGAGAAACTGGACCTAGAGATGGGACACCAGTTAAAAAGCTGTTGGAAAAAATACAGATTATGAAAGCTTAAAAGTAAACAGTTGGAATAGAATATAACCCCTTAATGGGAAGAATCAAGCTTCAGTATTATTTTGGAGGTATAATTGACAGCAATGAATGTCCGTTTGTAGGGATGAATATGAGAACAGAAGGTAGGGGACCTCTCCCTTTGTTAATCGTGCCATTAACTATAGGCACTATTAGAGTAGATATTAAAAATATGTTAATTTTGAGACAGTTGAATTTGAGGGTTTTCCAAGCACATAAAAGTACGGGTCTAGCTCTCAGTAGTGGTTTGTGCAAGACTTGATATGTCAATCTAGGAATTATTAACTCATAGAAAATAACTAAGGCTATGGGAAATCACTTAGGAAGGGTTCAGAATCTTAGAAGGTCTCACTTCCACAAGAACTGGGACAATGGTCTTGTTGCCAATATCCAGGAAAATGCATGATACATTGTAGGTGCTTAATAAATACGTGTTCAACTAATGGATTCTTTGGGCCGTTATTTAAGAGCATGAGAAACAGAGAGTAGGCAGCCAAGGAACAAACTCACAAGTCAGGAGAATCAGGAGAAACAGGTGCGGAGAGAAGAATGAAGGGAACCTTCAACAGCATTAAGTGGCCCAGTGGGAATGGTTTCCGCTTCCCAGGTGGAGCGGATGTCGAGCATCAGCGAGCTGAAGAGCGACAGGGTGAGGACGCAGACCACTGCAGAGTTTAGGGGACGTGGTGACACAGGAGGAAGGCTGGGGCGCCGGGTGCCCTCAGTGAGGGCAGACTTGGACGTCAGTTCAGCTCTGCCAGGGTTCAGCTCAGTTGCTCAGTCGTGTCCGACTCTGCAACCCCATGGACCACAGCACGCCAGGACTCCCTATCTGTCCCAACTCCTGGAGTCTACCCAAATCCATGTCCATTGAGTCGGTGATGCCATCCAAGCATCTCATCCTCTGTCGTCCCCTTCTCCTCCCACCTGCAATCTTTTCATTAAAAACAGTAATTGCTACATATAAACATTGTCCAAAAGAATGAATTAGCAGCTGAAAAGATACTGATGCAACAGGAAGTGTGTGTGTGTGTTAGTCCCTCAGTCATGTCCAGCTCTTTGGGACCCACATGGACTAGGGCCAGGCTCCCCTGTCCTGGGATTCTCCAGGTAAGAACATTGGAGTGAGTAGCCATTCCTTCTCCAGGGGATCTTCCCTGACCCAGGGAACTCAGGTCTGCCCAGATTGTGGGCAGATTCCTTACCTTCTGAGCCATCAGGGAATGAGAGGGAGCTGGGTACTGACAAAGCAGGAAACCAAGCAGTGAAAATCTGAGGAGCATTCCATGAGCTGACCTGGAGAGGGCTTCTCTGTACCGAAACTGGAGACAGCTTTTTGTGTGTGTGATGAGAAAAGTTCTAGTGAACACTTTGCTGGAGAAGGCTTCTCTGTACCAAAAAATAGAGACACTGTTTGTGTGTGTAATGAGGAAAGTTCTAGTAAAAACTTTGCTGGAAAAGGCTTCTCTGTACAGAAACTGCAGACAGCTGTTTGTGTGTGTGATGAGAAAAGTTCTAGTGAACACTTTGCTGGGGAAGGCTTCTCTGTACCAGAAAATGGAGACAACTGTTGTGCGTGTAATGAGGAAAGTTCTAGTGAACACGTCACTAACAGATGCATGCCTCTACAGAACATCTAAGTGCATGCTTAAAGGAGCTCTTGTATGAGCCCCCAACTCTTTTTGCTTAAGGCAGATGCTGGGTCAGAGGAAAGCTGTTTCTGAGTTAGAAGACATTCAGTATAATGACTGTCCATGATGAATGATTTTGACAAAGATTAAAATGCACCATTTAGAACTGGTGTATAAATTTTCTCAAAGAAAAAAAAAATCTTCCAGTAGCATCCTCTGAATTTAACTCAGTTTGGGAAGTATGAGTTAGCAGGTCTCACAGGGAGCCCTAGGGTTCAAAAAATTCCAATTAGTTGCTCCAGAGGTCTTACACTGGGGAAGAACAGTCACCCACAGGTCACTGGAGATTTGCTTTGACACTTACCTAAGACTTGGCAAGTAAATTCCCCAGAATTGACCTTAATGATTAGTTTTAACAGTTAAACTAGGGTTATCTTTTATTATTGTCATGTAAAGAATTTTTTTAATAGAGAGATTGCAGAAAACTTTCTACACTCATTTCCTGAACCAATACTTTTCTTAACTATAAACACAGTCTCATTCTCTGTCCAGACTGTGTTGATTAACTTTTTGTGGCCCCTTCCCAAACTAGAGTTAGATATACAAGATTTTACAACTGTTCAAATACTGCAAAAAAAAAAAAAACTATCTCAGATTTTCCCAACCATCTGTCAGTATCCGGGATCACTCTTTTTAGAAACTGACCTAGGTTTCCATTCTCATTGGAATTTCAGAATATTTGGAAAAAAGGTTACTGCCAGCGTAACTAGTTAGGCTGAGACCATGCTAGAGTAGGGGGGACCCTTGGTGTAGTATGACCGCTGTCCTTATGAGAAGGGGCGAGGAGGCATACAGAAAGACAGACAATGAGGCAGAGAGGCAGAGACAGGTATGTCTACAAGCGAGGGCTTGCCGAAGAGTCCCAGCGGTGCCGGAAGCAAGGAGAAGGCAGAGACAGGTTCTCCCTGGAGCCTTCAGAGTGCACAGCCCTACTGGCACTTCAATTTCAGACTTCCAGCCAGAACACTGCAAGAGAATTTCTGTTGTGTTAAGCCACCCAGTTGTGGTACACTCTGTTACAGCAGCTCTAGGAAACTACAGATGCCCTTGCCTTCTTCAGACAGTTTGGAACTAAGAGCTCCTTGATCCATCGCAGACGTCTTTAGACATTCACGAGAGAAGTAAAAACAGAATCGGGAAGGTGGTCGAGCTGAAGGAGAACATAGTCACAGTCTGTTCCCATTCATATGGCCATTTAGATTGCTGACCCCCCAGATTGGAAATCAAATGAATCAGGGTTCTCACCTGTTCTTCAGTTTGTTGACTAGGGGAGGTGGACTCCAGAGGGTTGACTTGGTCTGGCAAAATGTGGCCATTTGCATCTTGCTGTAGGAGTATGTGGACCTGGAGACTCAGCCAGGGACACTGTCAAGGCTGAGCAGTTCTAGAAGGGACCAAGGCGGGGTTTGGACAATCGGTTGAATTTGGTGCAAGAGTTGGCAGTTTCCTAAATGGGGTACTGAATTAGTTCCCCAGGGCTGCTATAGGAAAATATACCACAGTCAGAATGGCTAAAACAACAGAAATCTATTTTCCTCACAAATAGAAGGAGGCAATCAAGGAGACAGGAAGTCAGAGATGAAGGTACCGTCAGGATGGACGTCCTCTTCCTGCCTGTTCTCACGGTCTTCCTTCTGTGCCCGTGGGCCCCTGGCATCTCGCCATATGTCTAAATTCCCTCAACTTACAAGGACAGGAGTCATAACGGACTTGGGCCCACCCTCATGGCCTCATCTCAACTGAATCACCTCGTTAAAGGTCTTATCTCCAAAGATCGTCCCTTTCTGAGGTACTGGTGGTTATGGCTTCAACATGGGAACTTTGGGGAGGGGGAGGCAATTAAGTTCACAACAAGCAGCCAGGGAGGGTAAATGATCGAGAGAGTTGAGAAGCATTTCTGGGTCCTATAACTGGGAAGAATGGAAGTTGGAAGAGGAGCAGTCACAGAATGGAAAACATGGATGATTACCGAGGGTGTCAATGGCACACACTCCAGGTCGGAGAAGCATTCCTGAGCTGATACAGAGAATGGAGAAGCCTACCGTTGGATTATCCAAGGGTAATTTTGTCAGGCATTCCCTCATAAATGAGACAGCAGAACAATAATTAAAGGTTTGCAATGAAGTCAGAGCCACTGACATTTACCTCAGAGAGAATTTCACCTCTCTGTTAGCTGTACTGCTTTCTCTGAGTTCTCATCAGGATCGTTCTGTTCATCTGTACAAATGCTCACTAAGAACAGCGTAGACCTTATGTTTCTCGTCCCTCTCTGGAAATATAAAAGCAGGGCACAGTGTCTGCCAATAAAGAGCAAAGCTAGTAAAGCTTCTGAGAAGCAGGATAACTTAAAGGGCCAGCCCAGGGGCCGTGAAATGCGGGCTCTGCTATTTTCTTCATTATACGCATGCGGTGAGGCTGATCCCTGACTCTTTCGTTTCCCATTACTGGAAAACAGAGACTACCTTATAAATAAGATTTAGCATTATAGTAAATATATTCCTTATTTTTCGGCCCATCAAGTTTAGGCAATAAAAAATCATTCAAAAAAAGATTAGGCCATCATAGAATAAGTGTCACCTGAGGGCTTCAGCAGCAACATGGCAGGGATGATGGGGCTGGAGAAGTGATAAAATTTTGGCTTGGTAAAGAGATGTCTGAAGAGTATTACCAGTCTAGAAAATAGGAGACCTTTTCCGGAAGAGTGATACTTGCTCATTTTTATGGAGTGTGACAGACATTGCTTTAAGTTCTTTGTAAGCATCAACCTTGTAAGGTGTATCCCTTTTATTTTTCTGATAGAAAGGAATAATAAGGAAATGGAATTAGAAGAGTCAAGTAAATTGCCCAAATCACACACCTGGTAAATGATAAAGCTGGAGTTTGTTTAAATTCCAGGCAAGCTAAGTCTGCCCTCCCAATCACCATGCGATACTGCCTCACAGAGAAGCAAGGCTAGAAGGCTCTTATCAGCACTGTGAAACAGATCAAGGGAGCATCATGTCCAAAGACAGGGAAAGAAGAATCAAGAGATCTCAAGGTACAATGATACAGTGAGTCTGAAAGCTGGATGATCTTCACTAACGTGTTATTAACTCCAAAGTATCAAGCCAACAGGTACAGAAAACTCTCCATAGTCAGGAGGCTTGGAAAGGAATGTTCTCCTGGCTTCTCATCAGTGGCAGAACATATTCTCAGTTTATGGAAGAGCTGAAACCTGAATATCATTCAGTCTACCCGTTCAAATGCTGCCTTCACTAGAAACACCCTCGTAGTGTTTGTATTGGATTAAGTGTCTGGGCATCCCACGACCTAGTCAAATCAGCACATAGAGTTAACCATCTGCTGTTCAGAGCAGCAATAGTTAAGGCACAGAAACAGTCTAAATGTCCATCAGCAGATGAATGGATAAAAACAAGGTCTATCTATACAATGGACACCACTCAGCTGTAAAATGATGAAATGACGCCACTTGTAGCAATGTGGATGGACCTACAGATTACCATACTAATCTCTAGAAAGAAAAATGCCATATGATATCACTTATATGGAATATAAACTATGACACAAATGAGTTCAGCTGCCAAACGGACTCACAGACGTGAAGAATGAACACGTGGTTGCCAAGGTGGAGGGGAGTAGAAGTTTGGGGTGGGCAGATGCAGACTGCTATATGGAGACTGGATAAACAGCAGGCTCCTACTGTACAGCACAGACCTACATTCAATATCCTGTGAGAAGCTGTGATGGAAGATAACATTAAAAAGAATGTATACATCTGTAACACTGAATTACTGCTGTGCAGCAGAAATTAGCACAACATTGTAAATCTATACTTCAATAAAAATGATTGTAAAAAATGTTTTAACTGAACTTTGGTGTTGGAGAAAACTCTTGAGAGTCTCTTGGACTGCAAGGAGCTCCAACCAGTCCATCCTAAAGGAGATCAGTCCTGGGTGTTCATTAGAAGGACTGATGCTGAAGCCAAAACTCCAATACTTTGGCCACCTCATGCAAAGAACTGACCTATTGGAAAAGACCTTGATGCTGGGAAAAATTGAAGGCAGGAGAAGAAGGGGACAACAGAGGATGAGATGATTGGATGGCATCACTGACTCAATGGACATGAGTTTGGGTAGATTCCAGGAGTTGGTGATGGACAGGGAGGCCTGGTGTGCTGCAGTCCAAGGGGTCTCAAAGAGCTGGACATGACTGAGCAACTGAACTGAATCACAAGGGATAGGACTCAATAAAATTAGAATTAAAAAAAATTACAACAGACACCACAGAAATACAAAGGATCATAAGAGACTACTTCAGCTCTACACCAATAAAATAGCCTAGAAAAAAATGGAGAAATTCTTAGAAGAAATTTGCAAGACTGAACCAAATAAAATAAACAGAAAATATGAACAGATCAATCACAAGTACTAAAATTGAAACTGTGATTTAAAAATTTCCAACAAACAGAAGTCCAGGACCAGATGGCTTCACAGGCAAATTCTATCAAACATTTAGAGAAGAGTTAATACCTATCCTGCTGAAACTCTTCCAAAAAATTGCAGAAGATCCAAAACTCTCAAGCTCATTCTATGAGGCAACCAACACCCTGATACCAAAACCAGACAAAGATATTACAAAACCGAAGAGAAAATTACAGTCCAATATCACTGATGAACATAGACACAAAAATCCTCAACAAGGAAGCAAAAAGACCTATACTCAGAAGATTATAATATACTGATGAAAGAAAACAAAGATGACACAAACAGATGGAGAGATGATGTATACCATGTTCTTGGACTGGGAAAATAAATGTTGTTTAAATGACTATGCTACCAAAAGCAATCTACAAATTCAATTCAATCCCCACTCAAACTACCAATGGCGTTTTCCACAGATATTAGAACACAAAATTTCATAATTTGTATGGAAATACAAAAGACCATGAAGAGTCAAAGCAATCGTGAGAAAGAAAAACAGAGCTGGAGGAATCAGGCTCCCTGACTCAGATATTACTACAAACCTACAGTCATTAAAATAGTATGGTACTAGCACAAAATCAGAAATATCGGTCAATGGAACTAGAAAGAAAGCCCAGAGATAAACCCCTTGCACCTATGGTCACCTAATCAGTGATAAAGAAGCAAGAATATATGATGTAGAAAAGACAGCCTCTTCAATAAGTGGTGCTGGGGAAACTGGACATATGAAAGAATGAAATTAGAGCATTCCCTAACATCATGCAGAAAAAAAAACTCAAAATGGGTTACAGGCCTAACTGTAGGCAGACACTATAAAACTCAGAGGAAAACATTTATGCAGCAATAGCTTTTTAATCTACCTCCTGGGTGTTAGCCATGAAATTGTGTCTGACTGTGACCCCGTGGACTGTAGCCCACCAGGCTCCTCTGTCCATGGGATTCTCCAGGCAAGGATGCTGAAATGGGTTGCTATTTCCTTCTCCATCTACCTCCTAGAATAATGAAAATAAACCCAAAAATAAATGAGATTTTAATTAAACTTAGAAGCTTTTGCATAGCAAACAAAACAAAAAAAAGAAAGAAACAAAGACAATGGGAGAAATATCTGCAGAAGAAGCAACTGACAAGGGATTAATCTGCAAAATGTACAAACAGGTCATGCAGTTCAATATCAGAAAAACAACCCAATCAAAAAACGAGCAGATCTAGACAGACATTTCTCCAAAGAAGACATACAGATGGCAAACAACACATGAAAAGATGCTCAACATCACTAATCATGAGATCAATGCAAATCAAAACCACAATGAGTATCACCTTACACTAGTCAAAATGGCCACTGTCCAAAAGTCTACAAACAATAGATGCCGGAGAGCATGTGGGGAAATGGAATCCTCTGGTGGGAATGTAAAGAGGTACAGCCACTATGGAGACCAGTACAGACATGTCTTTAAAAACTAAAAATGAACCTACCGCATGATCCTGCGAGCCCACTCCTGGGCACGTATGTGCCTCTGTCTCCAGAGAAACGCCACGTGTGCCTCAGTGCTCGTTGCAGCGCTCTTTGTAATAGGACATGGAAGCAGTCTAAATGCCCACTGACAGCAGCCTAGGAAGGCGCAGCACATAGACACGTGGAGCATCATCCATATAAAAGAACAAAATAATGCCATTCGCGGCAGCATGGACGGACCCGGAGGTGCTCACAATGCGTGAAGTCAGACAAACTTCATATGATATCACTTAGATATATATGGAATTTAGAAAATGGTACAAATGAACTTATTTACCAGATAGAAACAGTCACAGATGTGGAAACCAAAATCATGCTTAACAGGGGGAAGTGGGGTGGGTGTGGGGATGAGTTTGGAGACTGGGACTGACATGCACACACTGCCGTATGTAACTGATAAGGGCCTACTGCGTCTAAAGGCACAGGGGAATCTGCTCCGTACTCTAATGACCTATCTGGGAAAGTAAAGAGTGGGTATGTGTATAACAGATACTTTGCTGTGGAGCAGAAACTAATGCAATAGTGTAAATAAAGTATAATAAAATTTTTTAGAAAATGTGTATGGTACAGTTTTGAAAAAAATTAATCAGAAGGGCTCAAAGTGAGACTGACACAATGGCCCTGATCTGACACCAGAGGCCCTGCCTAGAGGACCAAAGTTGGGCCCTCTTAGCTTTATCAAAATACAAGGGGTTTTTTGTACTAAAGAACAGAGAACAAATTACGAGTGATGCCGTAGCTTGTCAACTTTCATACAGTTCTTTCCTGATTTTAACACTAAAAAGCCTTGCGAGTTTCAAAGCTTGGATCCGGTAGTGGCAATGAGGGCATCAGTAGACTGACAGGGACTCGGTGTCCTTTATTTGAATCCCACAGCAGCACCGCAGGGTCCTCCTTTGCCTAGGAAATTCCTTTATGCAAAGCAAAGGCATTCACACTGAGCAGCGTCAGCGCCAGAACAACAAATAAGCAAACCCATTTCTCTGCGCATTCTTCCGAGGTTTTAGTTTATGCAATGGAAACAGATGGTTTCCGAAAAGTAAAACGTATTCCAGTAAGCAAACGACGATGACCAAGTGCGGCAGTCAAGGTTCCAGGAGGTTCCTTAGTGGCTTCTCAGCTTTCTTGTTTACCCTGTTCACCTCACTGTAGATCTTTTGCTTTTTTTTTAATAGAAAGATGGCACTGGTGAGCCGAGGTGCAGGGCAGGAATAGACAGGCTCAGATGTGGAGGATGGACCTGTGGACACAGCGGCGGGGGAGAGGGTGGGCCGAGCTGAGAGCGCAGCAGGCACGTGCGTGCACCGCCGTGTGTAACACAGGTGGCTAGTGGGAAGTGCCCTAAACCAGGGATCTCAGCCCATGCTCTGTGATGACCTCGAGCGTGGAGGGGAGGCTCAAGAGCAGGGGATACGTGTACACACACAGCTGTTCCACGCTGTGCAGCAGAAACTAACAACATTGTAATTATCCTCCCGTTAAAAAACATTAAAAATTGTAGAACTAAAACTGAAAGTATATGGCACATAGAGATAAGCCAATAAAGTGTATGTGTTAGTCAGCTTTTGCTTTCACCTCTTATTTTCTCTTGTCGTACTGTCTCTTATTAAAGAAGTGAATATGACTTTCAGTTCTTGCCAGGTGATGGGAAGAAAATAATTTCCTTTCAATAAAGAAATATGAATACCCAGAAAATTGGAGTTTTTTTAATAACCAAAATGATAGCAGACAGCCAAGAAAATTCATTTAGCTTGTATTCTTGGGAATACAACCAAAAAAGGAACTTCTCCTCCCCTTACCAGTCAGAAAGAGCAACGGCTTGATGCAAAATGAAACAGCGTGTTTTGTAAAGAATCATAAGAGCCATTGTTCATCAGAGCCTCCTTCACATGAGGTGCTGTGCGATTTCTATAAACAGTCATTGAATCTTCACTGTGCAAAGTGCATATGTGTTATTATCTCTACACATAGAAAGGAAGGTAAGAGAAATTAAGATTTTTAGCTCATAAAGCTAGGAAGTGGCTAAGATTTAAACCTTGATCAGTTTGCATCCAAATTTGGTGTTTGCATCACCCTCTGCTGCTGCTGCTAAGTCGCTTCAGTCGTGTCCAACTCTGTGTGACCCCACAGACAGCAGCCCTCTAGGCTCCCCCATCCCTGGGATTCTCCAGGCAAGAACACTGGAGTGGGTTGCCATTTCCTTCTCCAATGCATGAAAGTGAAACGTGAAAGTGAAGTCCCTCAGTCGTGTCCAACTCTTCACGACCCCATGGACCGCACCCCACCAGGTTCCTCCATCTGTGGGATTTTCCAGGCAAGAGTACTGGAGTGGGCTGCCATCGCCTTCTCCATACTACATCAATATTTGTTATACATTTATTACTACTTTAGGCTTCATTCTAAAATCACATCTAAAACCTCAAAAATAAAATTGCAAATACAGAAAATTCAATATGAAGGGAACTTTGCATTAACAAATATTTGAAAAGAACCTATCATGGGTAAGGACACTTTCTCTAGACACTGTAGGAAATATAAAGAGTGGTAAGAGTGCTCAACTCGGCCCGGTGCTCTGTGATGACCTGGAGGCTTGAATGAGGGTTGGGACAAAGGCTTGAGAGGGAGGGGATATCGGTAAACACACAGCTGATTCACTGCTGTGCAACAGGAACCAGCACAACACTGTATGACAACCATCCTCCAAGTAAAAACTTTAAAAATGTGTCCCAATATTCAAGGAAAGAAATAAGGCAAACACTGGATTTATCATGAATGGGAGAAGGCAAAATTAGTAATAAGTCTTATCAAACATTAAGTGGCAAAAATGCATGAAGAAGAATTCATATGGTCTAAACGGACTGAGACACAGAGCAGAAGGGGGACTTGTATGTGACTTGAGTCATACAGTGGATGAAAGTCAAATCCAGAGAGTCTTAGCCAAGTGGCCATGGGGACCAGGCAAACCTGAAGGAGCATAGAAAGACCCTGAGGTTGTATGTGAGTATTTGGTGCATCTGGACATGTTTCTAGGGAGGAACCCGTGGTCTTCACCAGACTTTCAGCTCTGTCCATGACTCAGAAGGGGGTAAGAGTCACTGTGGCAGAAAGGAAATAGAGGGGTGGGAAAGTGTTAGTCTCTCAGTGGCGTCTGACTCTTGTGATCCCATAGGCTGTAGCCCACCAGGCTCCTCTGTCCATGGAATCCTCAGGCAAGAATGCTGGGGTGGATTGCCCTTCCTTTCTCCAGGGGATCTCCCAGCCCCAGTGATAGGACGCAGGTCTCCTGCACTGCGGGCAGATCTTCACCACCTGAGCCCCCAGGGAAGCCCCCCAGGTGACGGAGGGGAGCGACAGATGAGGAGTTTGAAGTTAACATATGCACACCATGATATATGAAACAGGTGGCAAGAAGGACCTACTGGAGAGCACAGGGAACTGTGCTCAGTATCCTGTAATAAGCTATAATGGAAAAGAGTCTGAAAAGTAGACAGATAACAATCGCTTTGCTGTACACTTGAAACTAACACAGCCTTGGAAAGTAACTATACTTCAGTTTTTAAAAAGAGGAAGAAAACACCTGCAATAAGCAGGGAAGCATGGGAGGGAGACTTCTGGCTGTGGCAAGGTGAAAGCAAAAGCTGTGTTACTGAAAGTCAGCTCACAAGCCCGGCCAGGGCTGGGGGGGATCCCGCCTGCAGAGAAATAAACAGAGGTAGATGGAGCCCAAGTCTTAGCTGCTGCTAAATCGATTCAGTCGTGTTCAACTCTGTGCAACCCCAGAGACGGCAGTCCAGTAGGCTCCTCCATCCCTGGGATTCTCCAGTCAAGAATACTGAAGTGGGTTGCCATTTCCTTCTCCAATGCATGAAAGTAAAAAGTGAAAGTGAAGCCGCCCAGTCTTAGCAGAGCCCGCATTCCAGACCAAGGACTTTGGAAATGAGACTTAGGCCAGGTTTTTGAGGAAGTTCATTCCATGAGATCTGTGCTCAGGGACAATTCATTTTCTAGTGATTTCCAAGAAAAGGAGAGATGATGGGCTTCATAATCTACTTTAATGGGAGTCTCCAAGCATAATTGTGTGTAAGTGTTTCAAATGTTCCGAGTTCAAACAGCAACAACAAATGACATGCATGTTTACATTTCCATTAGATACTTCGCATTTGGTCATTGGAACAAATCTTGTTTTACAAGTAGAGCAAACTTTCTGATTTTTTGGCTAAAGCCAGTAAAAGATAATCCAATTTAAAGCATCAGTTCAGTTCAGTCCAGTTGTTCAGTCATGTCCAGCTCTTTGTGACCCGATGAACTGCATAGTTCTGTGTTTAAAACAAAGCCAAAGAGAAAAGCTCAGCATGTAAAAGATGTAGTCGAGTACATGCGTGTGTGCCAAGTCACTTCAGTCATGTCCGATTCTTTGCTGCCCTGTGGACTGTCGCCAGCCCACCAGGCGCCTCCATCTATGGGATTCTCTAGACAAGAATACTGAAGTGGGTTGCCAGACCCTCCCCCAGAGGACCTTCCTGACCCACAGATAAACCAGAATCTCTTCTGCCTCCTGCGTTGGTAGGTGGGTATTTTTCCACTAGTACACCACCTGGGAAATCCTGAAGTTGAGTATAAACTGCATTAATCTTCTGTAAAGCAATATTTAACTTTGGATCATACAATAAATGTTCTTTGGAGAAATAAAGTAATTGTTAGTAAATAAGAATATAGAAATTATCCATAATCCTGTGACTAAAAGGTAACCACTATCTGCCTTTTGACATATTCCTTTCCATACTTATTTTTAAGTATCTTTGTACACATAGGGGCTTCGCTGGTGGCTCAGCTGGTAAAGAATCCACCTGCAATATGGGAGACCTGTGTTCAATCCCTTGGGAAGATCCCCGGGAGAAGGGAATAGCTACCCACTTCAGTACTCTGGCCTGGAGAATCCCATGGACTATATAGTCCATGGGGTCAGAAAGAGTCAGACAGGACTGAGCAACTTTCACTTCACTTGTATGCATGTATATTTTAAAAGAAAGATTATATACTCTTTGATAACTTGCCTTTTGCACTCAAAGATATATCATTTCCATAACATGAAATATTGAATACATCTCTCTACCTGATTTTAATGATTACCTACTGCAGAGAGAAACTGTCATTCCTTAAAGTCTACTATTTTGATTGTTCCTGACCTCACCAATGGTATATAAAGTGATCACTGTGTGAGAGCCACCAAAAAGGAATCCTGGTGATAAAAATAAGTAGGTGTCAGAGGAAAAAAATGCAGAAAATTCTTGACTGTTCTCAAGTTCATATGTATTCCTTTCCTACAGCTACCATAACAAATTACCACAAACTGCAGCAACTTCGCTTTCACTTTTCACCTTCATGCACTGAAGAAGGAAATGGCAACCCACTCCAGTGTTCTTGCCTGGAGAATCCCAGGGACGGGAGCCTGGTGGGCTGCCGTCTATGGGGTCGCACAGAGTCGGACACGACTGACATGACTTAGCAGTGCAGCTTGAAGCAACAGAAGCTTCTTCTCTCACAGTCTTGGAGGCAGACATGTGAGGTCACGGTCCTGGCAAACCCATGTTCTCTCTGCGGCTCTGGAGAAGGAGCCTTGCCTGTCTCCTCACTTCGATGGGTGCCAGCAATCCTCGGTGGACAGCTCCATCACTCCTTTCCCTGACACTTCTCTTCCCTCAGGAGGATTTCCCTCACACACCTCGAGGTTTTATATGGAAGATGGACCCAGAAAATGCAAAAACCCAGAAAAGGTTTTATATGGTTGCTGGGAGAGCCAGCGTCTTGATGGCCCAAGCCTATGGTTTTGCACTCAGTCAGCACGCAGGAGAGAAAACCTTGAGCACGTCAGCTGTATCTCGCAGCCTGCCCACCCGGCCGCCCCGGACACCTGACTTCCCTGTGAATGAATAGGCCAGCTGAGATGCGCTGAGCCTTGAACACAGCCCAGATTGCCAGTGCAGGCCTGCCTAAGCTAATTTACAGCTACCATTGACCTCGGGTCCATGCCTTTCAGCTAACAAGGGCATTAGCTCACAGCGATTGGAAGAGCTACATTGCTTTTTTTCACAGCAATTATGAGAGTGCTAATAAAAATCTAAGGATTTGGAGCATCAAGGAAGGTACTTCTTTTACTCTGGAATCATTGTATCTGATTTTCCTCACTGAATTCTGATTTTATGCCATGAATGCAAAAAAAAAAAAAGCTTCCTTTTAGAGCACCGAGTAAG
>SJYG01000382.1:786465-829513 GCA_006410535.1 Litocranius walleri
GCACCGAGTAAGGAAGATATAGTTTTACAAATTCTGTATTTTTTTTAAAGAAAGATCACTTTCATCTTTCTATTGAATGAACATAAAGAGGGAATAACTGAAGGGAAAGATTTGCCATAGGTGGGATATAAAAGACCTATTGCTTATAATTAAGTCAACATTGAGAGGAAGTCATACAAAAGGCAAATTTGCCTGGAAAAAGTACACATCGTCTTCCAAGTACAAATACAATTGACAGAGGATATTTTGGAAAAGGAGCATGAAGTCACCTGTTTTTATTTCAACTGAAATCTTCAGTTCATACTGTCCTTGATTTGAGGGTCTGTTGCTCAAATTACATCTGAAATAGATCTCCAGTTAGTATCGCCCAGGTTCGATCCCTGGGTTGGGAAGATCCCCAGGAGATCTTGTGGCTCTCCCAATATTCTTGCCTGGAGGATCCCATGGACAGAGGAGCCTGGTGGATTGCAGTCCATGGAGTTGTAAAGAGTCGGATATGACTGAGTGACTAACACATTTTCACTTTTTTCATGACTGTCCTACATAAATTACCAATTAGGGTTCTTGTGCAATGAACAGTTGACATACATAAAGAAGTCCCCTAGGAAAGCTGGATGGCAGCATGTAAATCAACAAAGACAGAACACACCCTCACGCCATAAACAAAAATAAACTCAAGATGGCTCAAAGACTTAAATATAAGACATGACACCATAAAACTCCTGGAGCACAACAGAGGCAAAACATTCTCTGACAGCTGTCTTACCAATGCTTTCTTAGGTCAGTCTTTCAAGGCAATAAAAATAAAAGCAGAAATAAACCTAATGGACCTAAGCAGACATAAGATCTTGCACAGCAAAGGAAACCATAAACCAAATAAAAAGGCAACCGGCAGACTGAAAGTTTGTGCAGTGAGGTGACCAACAAGGACAATCTCCAATATATACAAACAGCCCATACAACTCAATAATAAAGTCCCAATTAAAATATGTTCAGAAGACCGAAATAGACATTTTCCAAAGATGGCGCAAAGACACATGAAAAGACACTCAGCATCACTGATTATTAGAGAAATGCAAATCAAAACTATAATGAGGTGCCATCTTTACCAGTCAGAAAGGCCATTACTAAAAAGTCTACGGATAGTAAATGCTGGAGAGGGTGTGGAGAACAGGGAACCTGGCTACATTGTTGGTCAGAACATAAGTTGGTACAACCACTAAGAAAAACAGCAAGGAGGTTCCTCATAAAACATAGAGTTGCCATGCGTGCACGCTCTGTCGTGTCTGACTCTTTGTGACCCCACATACTCACCCTGGCTCCTGCCCCACCTGGCTCCTCTCTCCATGGAATTTTCCCAGGAAGAATACTGGAGTGGGTTGCCATTTCCTCCTCCAGGGGATCTTCCCTACCCAGGGAGCAAACCAGTGTCTCTTACATCTCCTGCACTGGCAGGTGAATTCTTTACCACTAGCCCTAACTGGGAAGCCCACGTGACCCAGCATTCCCACCCCGGGCATCCGTCTAGACAACATTCTAAGATATGTCACGCCAATATCCATAGCAGCACTTTTTACAAAAGCCACGACATGGAAGCAACCTAAATGTCCACTGACAGATATATACAGAACTTCCAGATATACAAGTTGGATTCAGAAAAGGCAGAGGAAACAGAGATTAAGTTGCCAACGTCTGCTCTGTTCAGTTCAGTTGCTCAGTCATGTCTGACTCTTTGAGACCCCATGGACTGCATCACACCAGGCTTCCCTGTCCATCAACTCCCAGAGTTTACACAAACTCATGTCTATTGAGTTGGTGATGCCATCCAACCATCTCATCCTCTGTCGTCCCCTTCTCCTCCTGCCTTCAATCTTTCCCAGCATTGGGGTCTTTTCCAGTGAGTCAGCTCTTTGCATCAGGTAGCCAAAGTATTGGAGTTTCAGCTTCAACATCACTCCTTCCAGTGAATATTCAGGACTGATCTCCTTTAGGATGGACTGGTTGGATCTCCTTGCAGTCCAAGGGACTCTCAAGAGTCTTCTCCAACACCACAGTTCAAAAGCATCAATTCTTCAGTGCTCAGCTTTCTTTATAGTCCAACTCTCACATCCATACATGACCACTGGAAAAACCAGAGCCTGGACTAAATGGACCTTTGTTGGCAAAGTAATGTCTCTGCTTTTTAATATGCTATCGAAGTTGGTCATAAATTTTCTTCCAGGGAGCAAGCATCTTTTAATTTCATAGCAGCAGTCACCATCTGCAGTAATTTTGGAGCCCCAAAAAATAAAGTTTCTCACTATTTCCATTATTTCCCCATCTACTCCTAAAAGTCCCTTAATCTATAACCTTTGCATGATTCTGTTTCCCTGACTGACAGATACACTGGCCTGGCAGGGTTAGCAATCCTAAGCACACGTCCTGGTAAGTTCCAGTATAGTGGCTGGGTATTCAGGTGGGTAAGAATCAGAGAAGAAACTCCTAGTGAATGGAGAAACAAGGAGACAAGAAAGAACAAGGAACAGAGACTGGCCAACAAGCAGAAAGGCCGTGTGGGAGGGAAGCAATTTTTAAGGGCAAGTGGGAAACAAGTGGACCACAGACACAGCTCCAACACGTGCTGGCACCGTGGCCTGGACCTGTGTTGAATACTGCTGCAGGTCAGCTTGAAACATACAGTTGTCATACAAACATTTGATTCAACATGAAAGTATCCTACTTTATCATAGTTTGAGTACTTCAGAGACTTCAGTAATTTAGTCCAAAGATGTCGATTTCTGGTGATCTAATTTAATATTGAGTTTGAGCTCAGAAAACCCAAGTTCCTGGGTGTGCTCCTTTTGGAGCACACTGACCCATTTAGAATGATATTGATAACAGTAATCAAGTATTTAAGGGATTCTTACTCTGCGCCATGCCCTGTGCTAAGAGCTTTACATGTATCGTTGCAGTTAAGCCTCACAGCACCCTATGAAAAACAAATATCACTATGTTCATTCCATAAATTTAAAAAACTGAGGCCTGATGGAGTTAAATGATCCATGCAGATGACACAACTAGTGGCATCTGATGCAGCAATCTCATCCCAGCGC
Source organism: Litocranius walleri (assembly GCA_006410535.1). NCBI lineage: Eukaryota > Metazoa > Chordata > Mammalia > Artiodactyla > Bovidae > Litocranius > Litocranius walleri. The sequence continues at coordinate 789,558 of SJYG01000382.1, forward strand.
ACGTCTGAACAATGCAGAATTCAGAGAGACGCACGCAGCCCTGTGTGCAGCAGCCAAGACTTAAAAACAAGTGTCCATCAGCAGGTGAGTGGGTGAAGGACGATGCGGCACGCATTAGTGGGATACCATGCAGCCATGAACAGGAATGCGATCTACTATTAGCAGCAACATGGATGGACCTAGACGTTATCATACCAACTGAACTAAGTCAGAAACTGCTGCTGCTGCTAAATCGCTTCAGTCATGTCTGACTTTGTGCGACACCATAGATAGCAGCCCACCAGGCTCCCCCGTCCCTGGGATTCTCCAGGCAAGAGTACTAGAGTGGGTTGCCATTTCCTTCTCCAATGCATGAAAGTGAAAGTGAAGTCACTCAGTCTTGTCCAACTCTTAGCAACCCCATGGACTGCAGCCCACCAGGCTCCTCCGTCCATGGGATTTTCCGGCAAGAGTACTGGAGTGGGGTGCCACTGCCTTCTCCAAGTCAGAGAAGAGAAAGACAAATACCATGTGACCTCCCTTATATGTGGAATCTAAAATAGGACACAAAGGAACGAATTTATGAAACAGTGACAGACGAACATAGAGGACCGAGCTGTGGTTGCCAAGGAAGGGGGTTGGGAGAGGGAAAGATTGGGAGCTGAGGCTTAGTAGATGCGAACAATTCAATACAGAACGGGGCACGGGGAACTATATTCAGTATCTTGTGATCAACCACAATGAGAAAGAATGCACGTGTACCCTAACTGAGTCACTCTGCCGTGCAGCAGAAACTGACACGACATTTCCATCCGCTTCCACACAGAGGCAGATGTCGATCTCACCCCCTCTGTAAAGAGCCCTCTCCTATACCTGGGCACCGTGACTAACGGATGCAAGTCCATGAGACCTTCTCACCCCCAGCCCTAAGCAGATGGGTGGCGTCCCACTTAACATCCTCTTGGAATGTAACTGCGCCACAAGGAGAAGCTACAGGGAGGACCAGCTTGCTGTCATATGAGGGACCCATCTTAGGATTCCAGCCCAGGACACCCCTGAGAGGACCCCGTGCCAGACAACGTATCACTTAGAGAAGAACCACCACCAGGGGAGACCAGCCCACATGCAAGAGTCAAGAAATAAGTCAATGGTGATTGTTTTAAACTGCTAAGTTATAGACATGCTTGATTTGAGGGGAAAAAAAAAGTACCTGAAAGAGTTTAAAGGTTGGTATTTTACCTGTCAGCACTACCAGAGAAGGTGATGGCACCCCACTCCAGTACTCTTGCCTGGAAAATCCCACAGACGGAGGAGCCTGGTGGGCTGCAGTCCATGGGGTCACAAAAAGTCAGACACGACTGAACAACTTCATCTTCACTTTTCACTTTCATGCACTGGAGAAGGAAATGGCAACCCACTCCAGTGTGCTTGCCTGGAGAATCCCAGGGACGGGGGAGCCTGGTGGGCTGCCGTCTATGGGGTCGCACAGAGTCGGACACGACTGAAGTGACTTAGCAGCAGCAATAGCTACTGATCAGGAATAAATCCATATACATTATGCAAACCACCAGATATCTAACTGGCAATGTTCATGCGTCAGTCACCCAGTCATGCCAGACTCCGAAACCCTAGGGACTGTAGCCCACCAGGCTCCTCTGTCGATGGAATTCCCCAGGCAAGAGAGTGGGTAGCCATTCCCTTTTCCAGGGGATCTTCCCAATCCAGGGATCAAACCTGGGTGTCTCGCATTGCAGGCGGATTCTTTACTGTCTTGTCACCAGGCAAAGCTCATGTGTGGCTATAAAACCAAATAATTTGATTTGCTATTTTAAAGGAAAGGCCACTTCATTTGGGAATTAAGATGGACTGCTGAAGAAATAGACACAGGCGAACAAACGTGTGGATGCCAAGGGGGCGAGGACGGATGGCGTGAACTGTGAGGCTGGCACTGACATATATCCGCCGTGTGAAGTAGGTGACTAACAGAACCTCCTGTGTAGCATGGGGAACCCTATCCAGCGCTCTGTGGTGACCTAACTGGGAAGGAAATCCAAAAAGGAGGAGGTGTGTTACGTGCACGTAGAGCTGATCCACTTTGCTGCACCACAGAAATGAGCACGACATTGTAAAGCAGCTACACGCCAATAAAAATGAACTTTAAAGCAAGATGAACTGCTGGAGAACATGTGACAACATGCTGCTTTAAATCTTTTCCGCCACTCAAAGTACGTACTTTAAGGCAATAGACATTTGTTGTAATATGGCAAGGAACACGCACTTGGTTCTTCTGAAAACTAGCCTGAGTTGTGAAAACAAAAATGTTAAATAAGGAGATCCAAGACACAGCCCTGTCTATAACACTTAGTTCTGGGATTTTATCTTCAGGGCTCTGTTCCTTGTCTCCTTGCCTGACATGGGAGCTTCACAAAAAAAGCTGCTCTGGCACACAGGCACCCTGGAATACAAACCAGGGCCACCAGGACGGGCACACAGGCCTCCATCTAAACCACCAAATTCCAAGGAATTAAAGATAAAAAATTCTAAATTTATTTCAATCAGAAATGTCTGAGTCAACAATCAATAAAGTCTACAATTAATCTTAAAAATGGACTTTTCTCAATTAAGTGAAACAGAAATTAAAAACTGTAACAGCAAAATATCTACCCAGATCAGCTTGGTCTTCATCTAGGATATTAGATTGGGAGTCCCAGAGCTCTGTTTATTGAGAATAACGCCAGGTCACAGCTGTGAGAGGCCATGCAGAAGGCTGATGACCCATGATTCAGAAGCGAGGCCACCGTTTATTCCTTTCATTTTACCTTTAGTATGCCTCTACTACAGCACATTAGGTTTCTATATTCAAAATTACTCTGTGTTCCACAACACCACAGAAATAGATAAGACATCTAAAATAAAGTTTAAGTGGCTGGAAAAAACCATTCTGGAAATCAAAATTTGTCCTAGTTGTTGACAATACTCAAATTTGGATAATCAACCATTCTTGAAATTTCTTCACTAACCCTTCATTTGTTTAAACAACAGACACTGAACCATGATACACAGTGAGGTTTCAGAAGTAAGAAGTTCTCCTGAAGCTGATCTGAATTTGACACGACTAAGGATTTATAGAGAAAGACGCCCAGATATGGCAAAAGGGTGGCAGTGGGTAGGCTAGGAGGGGAAGCCTTCATGGGGAAATAATTTTTTTTTTTTTTGGTTCAGTCTTACAGTCTGGTACATACAATATTTCAACTTAGGATTTTTCAATTTTACAATAGTGCGTGAAAGCAATGTGCATCCAGAAGTCATACTTCAAATTCTGAATTTTGATCTCTTCCTGGGCTCCCTCGTGAAGCTCCTAGTCAGCCACGCAGTCATGAGGATAAACAGCTGGTACATTTACAACCATCCTACACTCACACAGTCATTCTGATTTTTACTTTCTGTACAAAATTTAAGAAGCTGCATGAGACAGTTCATGCTTTATTATAAAATAGGCTTTGTGTTCAATGATCCTGCCTGGCTGTAGGCTGATGGAAGTGTTCTGAGCACATTTGAGAGAGGCGAGGCTAAGCAATGATGCTCAGTAGGCTTGGTATATTCGGTGCATAAATATCAACTTATGATATTGAGAGTTTTACAGCGGGTCTATTGGAACGTAACCCCATCATAAGATGAGGAAGATCTGTGTTCTTATAGGATAAATAGCTTGGTCTTGAAAAGCTGAGACATTCTGAGGAAAGAGAAGACCACATACAAGGAAAATCACCTAAAGTAGCATGGGAGATGGAAGCTGAGTGCAAAAGGCAGTGAACTCGAGGTGGGAAGGGAAGAGAGACACCGAGACAGAGGCACGGGGCATGCGGCAGGCAGAGAAGGAGAGGGCGCGGGAACACGCGTCCCAAGCACTAACTAGTGGAATCCTTGGAAGAACGGCTCTTCACTGACGGGCTGTCAACCCCAGATTGTCCTTACTCCAGTTCAGCTCACTTCAGTCACCCAGTCACGTCCGACTCTGCAACCCCACGGGCTGCAGCACACCAGGCCGCCCTGTCCATCACCGACTCCCAAAGCTTACTCAAGCTCATCTCCACTGAGTCAGTGATGCCTCCAGCCATCTCATCCTCTGTCGTCCCCTTCTCCTCCCGCCTTCAATCTGTCCCAGCATCAGGGTCTTTTCAAATGAGTCAGTGAAAATGAGTCAGTCACTTCGCATCAGGTGGCCAAAGTGCTGGAGTTTCAGCTTCAGCATCAGTCCTTCCAATGAATTCAGGACTGATTTCCTTTATGAGGGACTGGTTGGATCTCCTTGCAGTCCAAGGGACTCTCAAGAGTCTTCTCCAACACCACAGTTCAAAAGCATCAGTTCTTCAGTGCTCAGCTTTCTTCATGATCCAACTCTCACATCCATACATAATTATTGGAAAAAACATAGCTCTGACTAGACAGACCTTTGTTGGCAAAGTAATGTCTCTGCTTTCTAATAAGCTGTCTAGGGTCATAACTTTTCTTCCAAGGAGCAAGTGTCTTTTAATTTCATGGCTGCAGTCACTATCTGCAGTGAGTTTGGAGCCCCAAAAAATAAAGTTTCTGTTTCCCCATCTATTTCCCATAAAGTGATGGGATCAGATGCCATGATCTTTGTTTTCTGAATGTGAGCTTTAAGCCAACTTTTTCACTCTCCTGTTTCACTTTCATCAAGAGCCTCTTTAGTTCCTCTTCACTTTCTGCCATAAGGGTGGTGTCATCTGCATATCTGAGGTTATTGATATTTCTCCCGACAATCTTGGTTCCAGCTTGTGCTTCATCCAGCCCAGTGTTTCTCATGATGTACTCTGCATATAAATTAAATAAGCAGGGTGACAATGTACAGCCTTGATGTACTCCTTTCCCAACTTAGAACCAGTGTGTTGTTCCATGTCCAGTTATAACTGTTGCTTCTTGACCTGCATACAGATTTCTCAGTTAGAAACCTGCATACAGATTTCTCTAGTTAGAAGACTCAAAAACAAGATTTGGCTAAGGTTTGCTGAGATCATGGTGAACAGTTTTGCTAAAAACCCAAAGCCTTTAGCCAGACTGCTGCTGCTACTGCTGCTAAATCACTTCAGTCATGTCCGACTCTGTGTGACCCCATAGGCGGCAGCCCACCAGGCTCCCTCATCCCTAGGATTCTCTAGGCAAGAACACTGGAGTGGGTTGCCATTTCCTTCTCCAGTGCATGAAAGTGAAAAGTGAAAGGGAAGTCGCTCAGTCGTGTCCGACTCTTCGCGACCCCATGGACCACAGCCCACCAGGCTCCTCTGTCCATGGGATTCTCCAGGCAAGGGTACTGGAGTGGGGTGCCATCGCCTTCTCCATTAGCCAGACTAGTTCAGTTGCAAAAAGAGAAAATACAAATTTGAGGAGATAGGGAAGAAATACACACCAAGACTTCTAATTAAATAGGAAAGACAAATTAATGACATTTATAATTTATCCTTGCAATATATGTTAGTACCAATGCCACAATTTTAAATCTGAGACTGTGCCACTGTTCCCTTTTGCAAACTCCTTAAAATAAGAAATCGCATTAGAACACCTTCCTTAGAAGTGCTACGAGATAAATCAGAACTTTATATTATTAGTTACTATATCATTTGAAAACCCATGGCACATAGAGACAAACTTTCCTCTAGGAAGTAGATCATATTTATTTGTTTTTGTCTGTTTTAATGTGCAATAAAGATCAGGAATTGGAGAGTTCTTTTTCCCAGCAGTCATTAAGTGTTCATGGATCACCTCAACACTCTGAAAAGGATGACATCCAATAAAAGCGTGGCAGTTGATAACCTTCTTTCTTTTCATGTTTTGGAACGTACAAGATAATTCCAATGGCATAAATTAAAAAGTAATATTGAAACAGAAACAAATCATAAAATGTGTTCGATCAAAAGGCCTGGCTGAAACAACAGAAAGAGTACCTTGCACTCTTTGTCAGTTGCACTGAGCTAGGATGGAGGAACCAGGGTGTAAACAAGGCGGGGGGTGATGTACAGAGGACAGCTGAGCAGAGTTGTGAAGATGGAACGGCGATGGGTAGCGTGGTCGTTTGGAAAAAGTGAGTTAACGGAGAAGGAAGAGCCAAAGGCCATTTCCAGAAGAATTCCATCTGGATGAGAGCCAAAGAGAACTCACTTAACTTCAAGTCAGATCTCCTTCCTTTCTTTCTTCAGTACCACGCTGCTGTCCCTCAATTCTGACGCCATCTCCTAATACTGCTCCTGGTGCTCACTCTGCACAAGTCTGCTTGCTATTCCTAACACACCCCAAACATCCCTTGGGGCTTGACACTGGCTGTTCTCCTTGCCTGGGATGGACCTTCCTCTAATATCTGGTTGACTCGCTCCCTTCCCTCCTCCAGGCTTCTCCTTACATGTCAGCTCCTCAGGACGATCTATGTTCACCACTCTTTATAAATGGTATTAATAACTATCCCCTCTCCCAACATTTTCAATCACCCTGTCCCTGCTTTATTTTTCATAGCCCTTATTTTACAATAGTATTTCATTTACTCTTCTATATTATACTTATTTTCTATTGTCTTTCTGAGACTGAGAATAGAAAAGCAGAGACTTGGAAGAGAAGATAATTCATTTTTAAATCAAATTGTGGTGTCCATAGGCATTCCGATAGAAACATTCAGTAGGCAGGTGGGTATTCCGATCTGGAATGGGGCTCAGTAGAGGTTTATGGAGCTATGAGTTAAAAGTCCTCAACGTATACACAATAGTTTAAGTCACGGGTATAGATAAGATCAGGACTTCCCAGTGGCTCAGTGCTAAAGAATCTGCCCACCAGTGCAGAGATGTGGGTTAGATCCCTGAGTCAGGAGGATGCCCTGGAGGAGGAAATGGCAACCCACTCTAGTATTCTTGCCAAAATCATCCTGTGGACAGAGGAGCCTGGTGGGCTACAGTCCATGGAGTTTCAAAGAGTTGGACATGACTGATCACACACACACACACACATAGAAAAACCACTCACAAAAGCATGTGTTATTCCAGGAAGAGTTCTTGAGTGTAAGCAAAAACCATTCAGTTACCTTAATAAGTAAAGGGACTTTGCTTCTAGCAAGGACTCCAAAACTTGTCACCATTCCTCCACCTTTATACCACTTAGTCATAGACCAGAGTTAAACACCAAGTTTGCTAAGAGTCTGTCGTTCACTTATGTCCTGTCCATCAGTGTGTAATGAAGGGATATCCTCTTCACCCAGATGTTCCTTATCACTCATGGCATGGGGACGTCTCCAAGCAAGGAGGAGATTTAAAGGCCGAAAGGCCACAGGAGCCCCACACCTGTCCATCCCAAAGTACAGCATGAAGAGAGAAGAAACGGGGAAGGCCAAGGATGAAAATGTGGTGCTCTCTACATTGTAAACTATGGGTAGTAGCATGAAAGCCAATGATGAAATCTTAGAACAATCCAAAGAATAGAAAGTGAAAGGGAAAAGAGGTTTACAGAAAGCAAAAGAAATAACTAAGTAGTAGTCAGATAGCCAACAGACATGTGAAAGAATGCTCACCACCACCAGTTATTAGAGAAAAGCCACAATTAGGCCTCATCTCACACTGCTCATAATGGCCATTATCAAAAAATCTACAAATGATAAGCGCTGGAGAGGGTATGGAGAAAGCAGAACCCCCTATACTATTGGTGGAAATGTAACTTGGTACAGCCACTATATAGAGGCACAGAGAACAGTATAGAGGTTTCTTTAAAAGCTAAAAATAGAGCTGCCATATGACCCAGCAATTCCACTCCAGGTAGATATCCTGAGAAAATTGAAACTGGAAAGCATCCATGTACCTCAGTGCTCACGGCAGCACTATTTACAGTAGCTAGGACGTGGAAGCAGCCTAAATGTCCATCAGCAGCGGAACAGATAAAGAGAAAGTGGTCCTCATACACAGTGGAATATCACTCAGCCGTAAAAGGGGTGCAACAGCGCCATTTGCAGAGATGAGTATAGACCTACAGACTGCCACACAGGCTGGAATCATTCAGAAAGAGGAAGACAGGTCATTAACATCACTTACATGTGGAACCTAGAAAAATGGTACAGGTGAACTTATTTGCAAAGCAGAAATAGAGTCACAGACGTAGAAAACAAACTTCAGGTACCAAACGGGGAAAGGGGAGGGTGGAATGAACTGGGGCCGTGGGGCCAACGTGCACACAACGTAGCTACAAAGCAGATGGCTAGCGAGAGCCTACCGCACGGCGCGGGGAGCTCCACGCAGCGCCCCGTGTGACCCAAGCAGGAATGAAATCCAAAACAGAGGGGATATATGTGTGTGTGTAACTGGTTCGCTTTGCTGCAGCAAAAACTAATATAATATGGTATAGCAGCAATTATACCTCAATAATGGAGAAGGCAATGGCACCCCACTCCAGTACTCTTGCCCTGTCTCTTATACACATCTAGATGTGTATAAGAGACAGCCAGCGCCATTTGCAGAGATGAGTATAGACCTACAGACTGCCACACAGGCTGGAATCATTCAGAAAGAGGAAGACAGGTCATTAACATCACTTACATGTGGAACCTAGAAAAATGGTACAGGTGAACTTATTTGCAAAGCAGAAATAGAGTCACAGACGTAGAAAACAAACTTCAGGTACCAAACGGGGAAAGGGGAGGGTGGAATGAACTGGGGCCGTGGGGCCAACGTGCACACAACGTAGCTACAAAGCAGATGGCTAGCGAGAGCCTACCGCACGGCGCGGGGAGCTCCACGCAGCGCCCCGTGTGACCCAAGCAGGAATGAAATCCAAAACAGAGGGGATATATGTGTGTGTGTAACTGGTTCGCTTTGCTGCAGCAAAAACTAATATAATATGGTATAGCAGCAATTATACCTCAATAATGGAGAAGGCAATGGCACCCCACTCCAGTACTCTTGCCTGGAAAATCCCATGGACAGAGGAGCCTGGTGGGCTGCAGTCCATGAGGTCTTTAAGAGTCGGACACGACTGAGAGACTTCACTTTCACTTTTCACTTTCATGCATTGGAGAAGGCAATGGCAACCCACTCCAGTGTTCTTGCCTGGAGAATCCCAGGGACGGGGGAGCCTGGTGGGCTGCCGTCTATGGGGTCGCACAGAGACGGACACGACTGAAGCGACTTAGCAGCAGCAGCAGCAGCAGTATATCTCAATAGAGATCAATAAAATATAAAATGAACATCAAGGGCAGCCTTTAAAAGTTGCCCCAGAGACTCCCAAGGTAAAATGGCAGAATGAAGCCGGAGCCCAGCCCCTTGCCCACTTCAAACCTAACAAAATGAGCGGCAGACTGGCATTAGGACCGGCGTACTCAAAGGAGGGAACAAGCTTCAAGGCTGCGTTGGAAACAGTGACTGGACAAAGAGAAACAGAAGGTTCTAGGAGCGTCTGCCACCTGCTCTCTCACTGCCCCCGTTCCTCACCCCGCACCTCCAGGAGCCCGTGGGACAGCAGCGAGAGGAGAGAGCCCTGGGAAAGCTCACTAGTGTCTGCAAAGAGGCAAGAGGTGAATGGACAGGGTGAGACAGCAGCCAGAGCAATATCCAGGGGACCCCCTGATACGAGAACCTTCCTCGCCAGAAGTCCACCTTTTCTTCTTTCTAGCCAAAAGAGAGGAAGCAAATGAGGATTCTACTCAAAATATATACATGGCATCAAAACAGCTTTTTAAGAAGATAAATAATCCAACAGGAAAATGGGTAATGCAAACAAATGTCTCAAAAGAGAGGAAACAAAAATTATAAATACATAAAAGATGCTAAACTTCATTAGTAAAATCAGTAAAATGGACTAACACCATGTGATAAAGAATCCGCCTGCAATGCAGGGGACCTGGGTTCAATCCCTGGGTTGGGAAGATCCCCTGGAGAAGGGCATGGCAGCCCATTCCAGTATTCTTGCCTGGAAAATTCCATAGACAGAGGAGCCTGGAGAGATACAGCCCATAGAGCTGCAAAGAATTAGACAGGGCTGAAGTGGCTTAGCATGGCACGTATGAGTTAGTAACATAAAGTGCTTAAAGTGATGCAGAGTACCTCATAAGCCTTCAGGTGAGTTGGGTTTATTTTACTTCAGTTTATTAACACCACAGTGAGAATTTATTTTACAGCCAACAAACTGGTAAACACTAAAACGTGTGGCATATGCAGACCCTAAAAAGAAGAGATACAAACGAGTTTATTTATAAAACAGAAACAGACGCACAGATTAAAAGATGGAATCGATGGCTGCCGGGGAGTGAAGGGGTAGGTAGGGAGTTTGCGATCAAGATACGTACACACTGTTACATTTAAAATGGAAAACCAATAAGATCCTCCCGTAGAGCACGGGACTCTGCACTGTTTGTGGCAGCCTGGCTGGGAGGGAGTCTGGGGGAGAATGGATACATGCATATGTGCCGATGAGTCCCTGTGCTGTCCACTGGAAACTGTCACAGCATTATTCATCGCCTACACTCCAGTATAAAATAAAATGCTTTTTAAAATGCAGTTAATAAGCGTGAGTAAGGATGTGAAGGAATGGGGGTTCTCATAAACTGCCGGTGGGGACAGAAATTATAAGCCCTGGAAAGCAACTCAGCTCTGCTGTGGGTTGGAGGAACTGACCCCACATTGGGGTGCGCTGCTCTGAGCCTGTTACCAGATAATACTTAGGCTACAGTTCTGATGGGGGCCCAGAATGAAGGAAGTCTCTGCAGCAGCCACTGTGGAGAACTGTGGAGTTTCATCAAAAACAACTACAATATGATCCAGTAATTCCATTTTGGGATATTTCTCCAGAGAAAACAAAACCCTAAAAGATTTATGCAACCCCATGTTCACTGCAGCATCATTCACAAGAGCCAAGATGTGGGAGCAGCCCAAGTGCCTACAGACACATGAGAGAATCAAGATGTAAGACATAGACGCATACACGCAGAGATCACTCAGCCACAGAAAGCGCGAGACCTCGCTGATGACAACACGGATGACCTTTGAGTGCTAAATGAAATGTCAGACAGAAAAAGACAAATACTTCATGATCTCATTTACATGTGGAATTTAAAAATCAAGACAAAAGCAAAAATGAACTCATAGATAGAAGCAGGTGGCTGTCAGAGGCAAGGGGAACTGGAGGAAAAAGTTGCCAACTTTCAGTTTTAAAATAGTCTTGGATGTAGTGACAGGATGGTGACTGCAGTTAAACAAAAAGAAAAAAACATGTAAAAAGAGAAAAATAGCAGCAATTCAATTCCAAATGCCACGGTGAGTTCAAGTAAGATAAAAATGAGGACATAATTATTAAGTCTTAGAAATGATGCAGTGAGATAAATCAGAGATCAAAATTCAGTGGCCCAAGAAATAAAAAGGACGTAAGGTGCAAACAGTGAATACAGGCAATCAAGAATCATTGCTCTAGGTCATAATTATATGCCTTAGCATTTCCACTTCTTGAAACAGATGCAAAGTAAATAAGCACGTATGCATGCAAAGAGCTAGCCACCTGAATTACATTTTATATGCTGTTTATATTAGTTAAAAGTAAAATAATGTGACATATTCAAAGTTAGGGGATTGATTATACAGATTAAGGTAAATGGAATATTACACAACCATTTAAATAATAGGTAAGAATAAACTTATTCATGCAGAAATCTCTCCCTGATTCACTTTTGGACTGATAAAGTCTGAAATATTACATATGTTAGGATTTTGGTTTTAGAAAAAACTTAATTTATTAGAAGAAAGAGATATAGATAGTTTAAGATAGAGATATAGATGGTTTAAGATGCTTTGGGCTATGAACAACAGAACAACAAATTCATAGAGGATTAAATACGACCGTTTCTTATCCATATGGAGACGGTCCTTCAATTGGGCAATAGCAAGCCACTCAATGGTTAATTCAGTTGCTCAGAAATAGGGTCAAGGAGATTTCTAGCTGTCCCCTTGATCTTGAAGCTCATTATGATCAATTACAGCTTAAAACCTATCGACCCTTCTCTCTTCAAGGCTATTTCTGAAAGAAGAAGGGTTTTGCCCACACTATGTCAAATAAACATCTCTCATCACCGTCATCAGCCTAACTCAGTGACTCTTTCCCTTAGATATTGGAGATGGAGACACACTTCTCAGAAAAGATGAGCGGCCCGACCCTAGAGTATAGCTGTCTTGGGATGGACCGAACGTCTGAGTCCTCCCAAACGTCTTGTGTTGAAGCCCTCAGCACGCCCTCCGTATGATGGTACTCACGCTGGGGGAGGGAGGGGGTGGGAGGTAATTAGGTTTAGATGAGGCAGGAGAATGGCACCCCCATGATGGGATTAGTGTCCCTATTATTCAAAAGCAGAGACATTACTTTGCCAACAAAGGTCCGTCTAGTCAAGGCTATGGTTTTTCCAGTAGTCATGTATGGATGTGAGAGTGGGACTGTGAAGAAGGTTGAGCACCAAAGAATTGATGCTTTTAAAGTCTGATGCTGGGAGGAATTGGGAGCAGGAGGAGAAGGGGACGACAGAGGATGAGATGGCTGGATGGCATCACTGACTCGATGGACGTGAGTCTGAGTGAACTCTGGGAGTTGGTGATGGACAGGGAGGCCTGGCGTGCTGCAATTCATGGAGTCGCAAAGAGTCGGACATGACTGAGCGACTGAACTGAACTGAAGAAGAAAAAAAAAAGAGAGACCACAGTCCTGTCTCTCTCTCCCCACTTCCCAGGCCCCCACTATCCTCCAAGTTAGGACACGCCAGGAAGGCCGCCATCTGCAAGCCCTGGAGAGCGCCTTTATAGAACCTGACTCTGCCAGCACCTTTTCATCGTGGACTTTTGACGTTCTCACAGCCTCTAGAACTGCGAGAAATCAACATTTATTGTTTCAACCACCCAGGCTATGGTATTTTGTTTTGGTAGCCTGAGATGACTAAAGATATGTCTAATTAACAACTCTTTTAATTATACATCAGGATGTCACAAATTTCAGGAAACAGAGTGCATAAAAACATTCAATAATATATTTCAATAATATAAAAGCTTCAAATTTTTCTTTAAATTTTTGCCTTCTCTATATTAAACTCTAAATGAATGACTCATGTTTCTTATAGCATGCCTCATTTTTATAAATCAAGAACTCATTAGCAGAATTGCATTAATTTCTGCTTTTATTTGACTGATAAAGATGCAAATTAATGATCAAAATGTTCTTGGCTAGCTAGAGAAACTAATTTATGTATGCCTTAAATTACAAAGCAGCAGTGAATGAAAGGATCAAAAGAAAGAAAAATGGTGATAACATTTTCATGCAAAAGTTGAATACCCAAAGTCAAGTTGGAAAAATTAAAATATTGTATTTTATATTTATTTCCTTATTATGGACTAGGTTATCATTATTTAAAAATACATCCTGAATATAAGAAATAAAACAAGTAATACTGAGCATATACTTGCATATTTGCTGTTTATATTTCTTTTAACTCCCCAAAAAGCTTGATGACAACTATTAAAGAATAATATTAAAATAATTTAGAAAAACAAGAGCCACTGATGAAAAGATGGAGATAATGCTACTGAAAAAAATTCATTAAGGATCGTTTTTGATACTGAGCAATAAGTGAAGCTCTGAGCTTCAACCAGGACACAACAGACTCCTATGAATTAAGACACTATCTTTATCTAAGGCACCAAGTGTGTGGAGCAAGATTGCGTAGAATTGAGTATTGTTGTCATGGAAAGAAAATGTTCTCTTGTCTGGGAGCAGCCCCCAGTTGGATAATTATGTTTTATGCCAATTTTTCAACAAACCAGGCAACCGTGTAATGAAATTATGGAGCTCCTAGGGTTTCTTTTTTCTCCCAACTCCCTTTTGAACATATTCATGAACTCAGGACTTGGTCCTCTCAAGTTAAAAGTTTAATAAAGTTCTGCACATAATATAATGGCTTTCAAACTGATTGAGGGATTCATACGGGGACCTCTGACAGCTCAGTTCTTTAATATGTATTTATTATTTATTTGGCTGCACCAGGTCTTGCTTGCAACATGCAAGATCTTTTAGTTGCAGCACGTGGGACCTAGTTCCCTGACCAGGGATCGAACCTGGGCCCCTGCAAGAGGAGCACAGAGTCTAAGCCACTGAACCACCAGTCCTGACAGCTCAGTTTCTGATGGCAGCTATGCCCCAGGGCTGTGACCTTAGCTAATAAGCTCTCTTAGCTAATAAGTTCTCTTATCCTTTAGAGATATCTTCACTCAGCAGGGCACCTCTGGAGCATCTAATATTTGAGGAAAATATATTTTAGCATTTTTTTCTAATTATTCAAAAGCACATACCTATTTTAGAAAAGAAAATGCATTTAAAAAAAAAGACCCTGTAGTTAATCCCACCACACAGAATTAACCCCTGTCAACATTGAATATCTTTGCCTTCATAATTCTTTTTCTGGACATGCATGAAGAAAGGGTAGTATTTAACATATAAATTTACAAAATTGAGACAGTGCTTTTTTCTACCTGTGTGTGTGGGCATGCTCAGTCGTGTCCGACTCTTTGCAACCCCATGGACAGTAGTCCGCCAGGCTCCTCTCCCCATGAGATTCTCTAGGCAAGAACGCTGGGGTGGGTTGCCATTTCCTACTCCCGCTCTTGTGTCTCTTGCTTTGCAGGAGGATTCTTTACCGCTGAGCCACTGGAGGAGACCCTGGAGCATCTGAACATCATCCTCTTGGGAAATGAGATTGTCAGTGGCTGTAAAATGCTTCACTGAATTGTCCCTGACTTAAAAGATTTTTCAGCTTTGCGGATGGTGCAGTTAGGACGCACATTAAGTAGAAACCCTACCTCCAAATGTAAATTCTGATGTTTTCCTGATCAGCTGTCCAGTGCTCTGTTGTGATGCTGGGCAGCGACAGGCAGCCATGGGTCCCCGTCAAGTGCGAACAACTGACATGCAGACGACCTTTCTGAGCCCATAACACCATTCTGTTTTCCCTTTCAGCGCAGCATTCAATAAGTTACATGAGCTCTTCAGCACCTTATTATAAAATGCGCTTTGTACTAGATTTTGTCCAACTACAAGTTTAAGGGAGGGTTCTGAGCTTGTTTAAGGTGGGCAAGGCTAAATTATGATGATCAGTAGGTCAAGTGTATTAAATGCATTTTGACTTAACAAAATTTTCAGTTTACACTAGTGGGTTTATGACTCATCCTTAAGTCAAGGAATATCTATGTATGAATATGCTACACAATTTTATTTTTGCTGAAACTACCATTATTGAAATTTGGTTTGCTTTGCGGGGAGGGAGGTTTGTGTTTGTTAGTTAGACCAGGAAAGTCTTAAAAGGTTGGAGAGGGTGACCTATGTGTGAAAAAATAGATCAAGATAAGTCTGCCCATTACAGAGGTCTTAATGTAGGGGTGTGTGTTCGTCACTCAGTCGTGTCCAATTCTCTGTGACCCCATGGACTCTAGCCCACCAGGCTCCTCTGTCCATGGGGTCCTCCAGGCAAGAAGACTGGAGTCCCCAGTGCAAGTAAATGAGGAACATTCGACCCACTGTTGCCCACTCATCTCTTAGCATCCCCATGCTCCTTCAAGGTACTCGGTCGCCAAAAGTCAGACTGAGCCAGAGTAAAGGAGAACAAGGGTGACTCTGGGAGCTGACAACGCACATTTCTTAATCATTCCCTTCTTTTCTAAAATACGTATGTGGTTTTTGAATAATCAGAAAAATAATGTTAAAATATTTGGGTTTTCCCTCAGATATTAGATGCTCCAGAGCTGCCCTGCTGAGTGAAGATATTCACCAAGGGACAAGAGAGCTTGCTAGATAAGCTCTGTGGGGCAGGCACAGCGTGCGCGTCCCAGCTGCGGGCCGTTTTTACTACCCTCCACAGAGATGCCAAGCGATGAGTGGGGAGCAGCCTCTCTGCACTCTCACACTCACCCACTGACTAGCGCGCCAGTGAGCTGTGCTCAGTCGTGCCGACTCTTTGCGACCCTTTGGACTGTAAAGAGGAGCACCAGGCTCCTCTGTCCATGGGAGGTTTCTGGGCAAGAATACTGGAGTGGGGTGCTGTATCCTTCTCCAGGGGACCTTCCCATCCCAGGGATGGAACCCACGCCTCCTGCATCTCCCGCTTTGCAGGCAGATGCTTTTCCACTGAGCCTTCAGGGAAGCTCTGCTTTAGTGAGTTAGATCCTTCCAAACGTGTGAGCCAATGACTTCTGAAAACAAACTTATAATTAAATGTTTAAGTATCAAGAAGCAGTGGATAAGCTGAGAACTGAAGTTGAGAGTTTTTGTTTCCTATGCAGAAAGGAGATTTTGAGGTTGGGCTGCACCTCAGATGACCTTTAAAGGGCGCTGGGTTAGGAGAACCTTGACCGAGAACGTTGGGAGGGCGGCCGGGAAATGCATCAGTGGCAGGCGTGCCACCCATCAGCGTGACTCAGAGCTCTTGGGTCAGAGACTCTGAATCACAGGCTGGCATTTCCTCCATGCTGGGTTATTACAGTATTTGCTTTCCCAAAACAAGGAAATGGAGTTAAAACACCGAGGAAAGAAAATCGCAAACAAATTTTTCGAATCCCTTGGAAACATTTCATTGAATACCACCTGGGCTAAACTGATCTTCGATATCAAGAAAAAACAAAGATAGAAGATTATCCTAGATAATATAAAAGTTATCAAGTTTACAGGGAACTCAGACCACAGCTCCGTAACAACCTAGAGTGATGGGAAGTAGGGGGAGGTGGGAGGGAGGTTCAAGATGGAGGGGACATATGTATGTCTGAGTCTTCGCAATGCATGGACTGCAGCCTGCCAGGCTCCTCTGCCCATGAAATTCTCCAGGCAAGTGTACCAGAATGGGCTGCCATGCCTCCTTCAGAGGAATCTTCCCAGCCTGGGGTCAGACCTGGGTCTTCTGCCTGGCAGGCGGATTCTTTACCACGAGCGCCACCTGGAAATCCCAGGGACAGACGTATACCTATGGCTGATTCATGCTGATGTATGGCAGAAACCAACACAGCATTGTACAACAACTATCCTTCAGTTACAAGTAATTTTTTTAAAGTCATCGAGTTTAAACCAATGAAAGGAATCAGGGAAAGGTGACATCAAATGAAGATGACAGTAAGCTGGTCCAGAAATAGAGGGGAAGCAGGTAAAGGAGGTGGTAGGCTCAGTGGGAACATGACTAGAGGGAGGGACTGAAGACAATCACAGCACTGCTCTTGCAGGATACAGTCAGGATGAAACGGGAATCTCCTGTCCAAGCAGGTAAACGGAGTAGTCATTGCAGAATCTCAGCTCAGTGCCCAACAGTGGCTGCAAGTCCCCCAACCTCAGTTCTGTGGGGCTGACTCACTTGCGGTCTGTCCTCTGCTCAGTCGTAAATCAACATATCTTAAGCTCCTGTGATGAACCCGGCTCTCTCCACCAACTCACTATTTATCCCTTTATGTGTACGATTGATACAAAGACATGGAAAAGCAGCTCATTCCTTACCTTTCTTAAATTTGCCACTGAATTACATCATGGAGCTAGGGAAATGGGATAAAGACTTTCTGAAAGCAGTTTTTATTTTTTTTTTAACTACTAAAGCAGCACCAGCTGAAAAAAATTAATAAATGATGAGATAAGTCTAACTAGAAGGAAAGGAGAACAGCATTCTCGGCTGGGAAGTTAGGATGAATAAATTAACTTAGTCTAGAATAAACTTTCTTATGAACCGGGGACATTGAGAATAAACATAATGATTGAAAGAAAGGCTCCACAGAGAGAGATGGAAAACTGGTAGAAAATAAGAAACAGACACCATATACTTTAGAAACAGGAAGATTGAAATGTACCTGAAAGGCAATAAAGAGCTCTTCGTATATTGTTGAGCCACAGTGAGGTTAGGCTGGCAGTATTTTAGCCTAGGAAGTGTGTATAGGGAAGATCTGGAGAATCACCAGGAGCCTTCAATAGGCGTGCAGCTGAGAACAGATATTGGTGTTATTTGGAAAACTGGCAGAGAGAAGATAGAAAAGAGAAAAAACAGTAGTTACTTCAAAGTAGGAAAAGATAAAACTTTGATTACATATTCAAAATCAAGAGGCAACCCAATTACTCCCACGTTTCCAACCTAGGATATGACTAACGTGTTAACTGCCAGTAAGTGGGGGGAAACCGTCTTCCCGTCACATACAATACAAAGTCTAACTTTTGGGGCCCAAATCCGACAGACCCCCCACAGCGCGTTACTCCGAAGGTTCACCTGATAGAGTACATGTTTAGCTGTCGCTCTGCGCTCCGCCCGTGCTCACTGTGAGTCTATGATGTGGATTCAGGCTTGGTTTCAGTCTCAGATGTCCTACTCCTTGGTATTGGGTGTCCTGATTCATATACCAAGAGATAGTACACACCGCTGTTCCTGGGTTAGCCCACCATGTGTTCACCTTCCTCTGCCCATTCGTAGCACACCCACCAACATGCACTCTTTGCCACCCCCGTGGACTGTAGCCTGTCAGGCTCCTCTGTCCGTGGGATTCTCCAGGCAAGAATACCGGAGTGGGTAGCCTTTCCCTTCTGCAGGGGATCTTACCGACCCAGGGATCGAACCCAGGTCTGCATTGCACGCGGATTCTTTACCATCTGAGCTGCCAGGGAAGCCTTAATAGGCATCAAGTGAAAGTGAAGCTCGCTCAGTCGTGTCCGACTCCGTGTGACCCCGTGAACTATCCAGTCCATGGATAGTCCAGGTGGGATAGTCCAGGCCAGAATGCTGGAGTGGGTAGCCTTTCCCTTCTGCAGGGGATCCTCCCAACCCAGGGATCAGACCCAGGTCTCCCACCCTGCAGGTGGATGCTTTACCAGCGAGCCACCAGGGAAGCCCAGTATGCACAGACCCCACCAGTATTATGAAGGACACCATGAGTGCCTTAGCGCCACGTCTCTCTCCTTTCTTATCCACAGCACAGCTGCTTTCCTCATGCCAGCACACGAACTAATGCCTGCATTGTATTACCTACAATATTTTAGTGTCAATAATCTCATCATCCTCTTTCAGTTGGATTGAGATGCCACTGAAGACAGAACTCTACATTCTCTTTTGAGACAGTCAGTGCTGGACAAACTAGATATACTACCTACTGCTGATAAATTATTAGAGAGACTTAGAGCCAAAAATAAACTCCAAAATTTGCTTTATTCTCTCATATCACGAAAAATGAGTGTTTGTAATATAATGGAAAATTAAAACCGCAAAATACCAAAACCAAAAAAAAGTATTGGGGATTTTTCTAGTCTGGAAAGATAAATCTTCTCAATCCTCTTTTAGAGTTTTCTTTAAAGCCATTAAATCTACAAAAGGACAACTCATTTTAAAAGGATAAACTTTGATTCACACTAAAGCTTCCTGAAGGGACGCCAGGGGCACGGCGGAAGCACTTGCTCTCTTTGATATTGGGTGTCCTGATTCATATACCAAGAGATAGTACACACCGCTGTTCCTGGGTTAGCCCACCATGTGTTCACCTTCCTCTGCCCATTCGTAGCACACCCACCAACATGCACTCTTTGCCACCCCCGTGGACTGTAGCCTGTCAGGCTCCTCTGTCCGTGGGATTCTCCAGGCAAGAATACCGGAGTGGGTAGCCTTTCCCTTCTGCAGGGGATCTTCCCGACCCAGGGATCGAACCCAGGTCTGCATTGCACGCGGATTCTTTACCATCTGAGCTGCCAGGGAAGCCTTAATAGGCATCAAGTGAAAGTGAAGCTCGCTCAGTCGTGTCCGACTCCGTGTGACCCCGTGAACTATCCAGTCCATGGATAGTCCAGGTGGGATAGTCCAGGCCAGAATGCTGGAGTGGGTAGCCTTTCCCTTCTGCAGGGGATCCTCCCAACCCAGGGATCAGACCCAGGTCTCCCACCCTGCAGGTGGATGCTTTACCAGCGAGCCACCAGGGAAGCCCAGTATGCACAGACCCCACCAGTATTATGAAGGACACCATGAGTGCCTTAGCGCCACGTCTCTCTCCTTTCTTATCCACAGCACAGCTGCTTTCCTCATGCCAGCACACGAACTAATGCCTGCATTGTATTACCTACAATATTTTAGTGTCAATAATCTCATCATCCTCTTTCAGTTGGATTGAGATGCCACTGAAGACAGAACTCTACATTCTCTTTTGAGACAGTCAGTGCTGGACAAACTAGATATACTACCTACTGCTGATAAATTATTAGAGAGACTTAGAGCCAAAAATAAACTCCAAAATTTGCTTTATTCTCTCATATCACGAAAAATGAGTGTTTGTAATATAATGGAAAATTAAAACCGCAAAATACCAAAACCAAAAAAAAGTATTGGGGATTTTTCTAGTCTGGAAAGATAAATCTTCTCAATCCTCTTTTAGAGTTTTCTTTAAAGCCATTAAATCTACAAAAGGACAACTCATTTTAAAAGGATAAACTTTGATTCACACTAAAGCTTCCTGAAGGGACGCCAGGGGCACGGCGGAAGCACTTGCTCTCTTTGTCCCCTTCGGTCTGCAACTAGTAAAGCGCCCACGGCTCAGTGAAGGCGCTCTGCCCGGGGCGGCAGGGTGCTGGGGAACGCCACGGCCTGGAGTTAGGCGGCCTGAGCAGAGAGGCGGCGGGGCCCAGGGGGCGGCGGGGGCCCTGCCCGCCGAGCCCAGCCTCCAGCCAGGGCAGCCCCCAGCCCAGAGACGCTCCGGGCGGCAGGGGAGCCTCCTCCTGCAGCGGTCCCCCTGGTTCACTGGGCCGCGGAGGCGGTGGGGCCGGGACTCCGGCCCTCCAGAGGCTGAGCTGCCCGGGACTCCGGCCCCTCGGCCCCCACCCCAGCCTGCACAGGCAGAGCCCACGAACCTGACGAGGGTCACGGCAGAGACACCGGGCGCGACTGCCCTCCGCTGCAAGAAGCCCAGCCTGCAGCTCCCGGGGTCCGGGGGTGAGACGAGCCCACGACCCAGGCGCCCCAGGAGGCCGCGCCGCGAGGCACCAGCGAAGCCCAAGAAGAGCTCACGGACTTGGGAGCCGCTTCCGACAGAGGCAGCGGAGGGCGGGAGGTGCTCACTCTCCAATGTCCGCGGAGGCAGCTCGGGCTGCTGCTTAGCCGCTCAGTCTGTCGGACTCTGAGACTCCGTGAACTGTAGCCCACCCGACTCCTCTCTGCACGGGATTCTCCAGGCAGTGCTGGAGTGGGGTGCCATTTCCTTCTCCAGGGGATCTTCCCAACCCAGGGACTGAACCTGTCTCCTGCACTGGCAGCTCAGGTTATCACTACTACTACTACTACGTCGCTTCAGTCGTGTCCGACTCTGTGCGACCCCATAGACGGCAGCCCACCAGGCTCCCCCGTCCCTGGGATTCTCCAGGCAAGAACACTGGAGTGGGTTGCCATTTCCAATGCATGAAAGAGAAAAGTGAAAGGGAAGTTGCTCCGTCGTGTCCGGCTCTTCGCGACCCCATGGACTGCAGCCCACCAGGCTCCTCCGTCCATGGGATTGTCCAGGCAAGAGTACTGGAGTGGGGGGCCACTGCCTTCTCCGAGCTCAGGTTATTAAGAGAGACCAAAGGCCTATAGCACCACTTACTAGGAAACAAACGAAAGGTGTTTCCTTACCTACTGAATCATTTTAAGCAAGTAGAAAGGTGTTTGCTACTTCAGATGCACCCACAGGGGAACAACCCACCAGAACCGCAGCAATGCTGTACCACAAAAAGGAAATGACAATCCCACAGAAGCCAAACCTAAAGCTGAAGAAATTCAACAACCTACAAGAAAACTCAGAAAAAATGTTTAATGAGCTAGGAGTAAATTAATAAGCAGAAAGAATACTTTACCAAAGAAACTGAAATTCTTTTTAACAAAAGGCGGTGGGGGAGAAGAAATTCTACAAAAGAAGCAAGCAAATTCTGGAGCTGAAGAGCTCAATAAACGAAATGAAGAATGCATTTGAAAACCTTGGAAATGAAGCAGACCATGCAGAAGAAAGAATTCGTGAGGCTGAAGACAGAAAACTAGAAATAACACAAGTAGAAGAAAGAGAAGCAAGACCTTTAAATGAGGCAATATTATAAGATCTATCCAGCTCTTCCAGGAAGACCAGCATTAGAGTCAGAGTATCCCAGTGAGAGAAGAGAGCAGAGAGTTTATTTACAGAGAAACCAACACAACATTTAAATCAACTACACTGCAGTTTTAAAAAGCATCACTGAGAAATTCCCAAACTTACGAAAGGCATTAAAAGCTAAACAAACACCTACACCTCAGTGCAAAAAAGGCCTTCTCCAAGATACATTATGGTAAATCTGTTGAAAGTCATATGACAAAGAATTTTAAAGGCAACCAGGAAACAAACAACGGCGACCTGCAAAAGAAGCCCCATTAAGCCATCAGCGGATTTCTCAGCTGAAACTCGACAGTCCAGGGAGGAGTGAAATGACATTCTCAGAGTACTGAAACAGAAGCACTGCCGTCTGAGAATACTCCATTCAACAATGTGTCATCCAGACAGGAAGAAGTGAAAACTTTCCCAGAGGAACAAAAGCTGGAGGAGTTCATCAACACTAGGCTTGCCCTGCGAGAGAAGGTGAGAGGACCTCCACCACCAGAAGCAAAAGGCGGACGTGCAGAAAACTGAGGAGAGAAACAGACGGAATCAGAAAATTGAAACTCTTTTTTATCAGGATACGTTTTTAAGGTTAAAGGTTAAGGGGACAGGATATAAAAAGTGAATAGCTACTTTCATTAGTAATAAAACTATAATTCAAAAAGATACATGCATCTCTAAGTTCATAGCAACACTATCCATGGTCGCCAAAACATGGAGAGGACCTAAACGTCTATGGACAGATGAATGGATACAGATGTGGTGCATACGTGCCACGAACTCCTACACAGCCATAAAAAGGGACGGAATAGCGTCAGGTGCAGTAACACAGATACAACCAGGGAGCATCACACCAAGTGAAGCAAGTCAGAAAAAGACAGACTATGGCAGAAAGTAACCTATCTTCAGAACAGAAATAGACTCACAGAGATCAGCCTGGGGTTGCCGAGGGGTGGGGGAAGAGGGAGAGGCATAGAGTGGGGGCTTGGAGTTGTTAGAGGCAGACGATTGCATTCGGAATGGACAGGCTGCAAGGCCCTACTGTATAGCACAGGGAACTATTGCATTGGATATAATATGTCCAGTCTCCTGGGATAAACCATAATGGAAAAGAATATTTTTAAAAAAGAATGTGTAGTATGTGTATAACTGAGTCACTTTGTTATACAACAGAGATTGGTACAACACTGTAAATCAAGTATACTTCAATTAAAAATAATAAAGGGAAAGAGCAATAGGAAAAATTACCTAAACACAAATAAAAGCATATCAAAATCTAGGGAATGCAGCAAAAGTGGTACTAAGAAGGAAGTTTATAGCCATATAGGCTGACCTCAAGAAACAAGAAAAATCTCAAACAATCTAACTTACACATAAAAGAACTAAAGAAAGAAGAAACATCTAAAGTCAGTAGAAGAAAGGAAAAAATAAGACTCAGAAGTAAATGAGAGAGACCAAAAAAGATGAGTAAAACTAAGAGCTGGTTCTTTAAACTAAATAAATAGACAAAATTGACAAGCCTTCAGCTACATTACTAAGAAATAAGCAAACACAAAATTAGGAATGAAAGGAGAAATAATAATACATGTCACAGAAATACAAACGTTTATAAGAGAATATTATCAACAAGCTCATGCCAACAAACTGGACAAGCTGGAAGAAATGAACAAATTTCTTAAAATCCTACAACCTTCCAAGACTGAGTCATGAAGAGATAGAAAATCTAAATAGCCTGATCATTATTAGGACAGAGTTTAAACAGCAATCAAAAAGCTCTGAATGAAAGCCGTGAAAGGAAGTCTTCTTACACTTTACTGACTTAGTTGGTTCCCTACCATCCTCCAAGGGCAATTAAAGAGAATTTTGCATTGTTGAAATATTTCACCAAAAAGTATTTTAATTAGTGAAAAGATAATAAATAGATGTGTGGTGAATTTTTAAAAAAAATCCTCTGAAGAATCTTTGGAAAGGTAGGAAGGCAGAAATCAAATTGTAATTTAAGGAACCATTAGTTCCACTGTTGAAAGAAGTGCTATCTTTTAGATAAGGAAAAAACAGAAATTGGTCTTACAAAAGTTGTTTCATTTGAAGTTTGTAATTTGAAATGGATCAAAAAATAAATATTTATCAGTTGTATTTATTAAGTGGAAAATTTGAAAAACAGGCAAATCAAATATCTGTTTACTGACTGACTTACAGAGTAACTGTGTCTTGCAAAGAAAGTGAGAGTTGCTCAGTCGTGTCTGACTCTGCAACCCCATGGACTGTAGCCCGCCAGGCTCCTCTGGGTTTCCATTTTCTTCTCCACATGTGGGATGTGGCATGTGGGATCTTCCCCACCCAGGGGTCGAACCCACACCTCCTGCGTTTCCTGCGTTGCAGGCAGATTCTTTTCCACTGAGACACTGGGAAGGCCCTTCCATGAATGGGATTAGTGTCCTTACAAGAGAAACCTTGGAGAGATCCCTCACCCGTTCCACCTTAAGACCTACAGACCTGAAGCAAACAGACTACAGATACCTTTCTAACAAGGACGTGTCTATACAGGATCAGCAGAGAATTGTACTCCAGGTCTGCAACCACGTGTACGCACACGTGGCCACACAGGGAAGGAGGCTGCTTTCACAGGAAGGAAAAGGAAGCTGAGAGGACTATAGTAAGCAGAGTCCACGGCTTCTCACTGGCCGAGTCCTTTCCAGGCAGGAAGAGGGCTCTTTCGTCACCTTGGCGCTGCCGTTCTGCAGTCCTCACTGGGTGTGAAAACGCCTGCCTCCTCCTGGCCTCTCAACTGTACTCAACTGAGGTGTATACATATATACACACATATGTATATAATATATAAAAGATATACAAACATATGCCATAAATGCTCACACACATGTACAATATGTGAGACATATGTAAAGACAGACACGTGCATAATATATATGATAAATGCTCACACACAGACATATAAACACATGCATACACACATATGTTTTTACAGATTACAGGGAAAAGACGGCCAAAAAGCCCTCTCCAGACACCAAACCTGCTGAGCCACGATCTTGCTTGGATTTCCCACTCTCCAGGACTGCGAGAAATAAGCGTCTGTGGTCTATCCACCACCCGGTGTGAGGCGCTCCATTACAGCTCTGTTAGCGCAGTCCAAGCAGACTAAGACAGTCTCTTCCCAAACTGCGCCCTGTGGAAGGCAGTTGCTACGCGTCCTGCACTGAAGCTTGGGGGGCTTAGGCTCCGCCTTCGTGAAGAAGAGCGTCTACATAAACTCTTTGGAAATCTGCACTACTCATCCTATACTGAAGCATGGGGGGCTTAGAATCCGCCTTCATGAAGAAGAGCATCTACATAAACTCCTTGGAAATCTGCACCGTTTTTTCCAAGACATGCCAATGGCAATTCAGTGTCCTCCTGGGGCTCAATGTGTTTGCATTTCACTCTCTTTCTTTCTAATTCACAATTGATATCCTTGCTTTTTCCTCTCAGTCTCATGCAGAATACGGCATCTGCTTTGTAGCTAGTGTTAAGTTGTGGGTCTCAGACAGACATTATCAATATAACTTGAGAATTTGTTTGAAATGCAAATTCCCAGTCTTTATTTTAGAATCAGAAACTTGGGGCAAAGCCCAATAATCTGTGTTTTAACAAATCTTCCAGGTCATCCATGTGTGTCTTGCTGTTAGAAGTCAGGATAAACGCATTCTTTTTTCATGCCCAGGCTTCAGGCCTCATCTCACAGCTGAAAACCCCACTGCCTCCTTCGATGACTGGTAGCAAGTCTCAGCTTCAGTGATGCTTTAACTGACCACCTAGCATTGAGACCTCAACCTCAGAACTCTTTTTTTTTAACTAAGTGACCCCACTGACATCTCTGGCAGCCTGGAAAGGTCAGATATTACATCTTCTAATTTCACTACTGGGCTTCCCTGGTGGCTCAGAAGGTAAAGAATCCGCCTGCAACGCAGGAGACCTGGGTTTGATCCCTGGGTTGGGAAGATGCCCTGGAGGAGGACATGGCAACTCACTCCAGTATTCTTGCCTGGAGAATCCCATGGACAGAGGAGCCTGGTGGTCCACGGTCCAGGGAGTCACAAAGAGTCGGACATGACTGAGCACACAGCATGCATTTCATCACTAACATACTCCATCTTGTGGCTTCCATCAAGCTTCTTCCTATTCTTTCCCATCCAAATTTCTCACTGAATTCCTAAAAGGAATTTATTTTTGATTGACACCCTCCTGTCTCCACTCTGTCCTTAAGCAATAGCCACAGGTTTCTCTGCAGACACGAACGTCTGTGTGATAAGACTTGGAGTGATAAGACTTGCCATGCCCAGGTCCCTGGAAGTGAACTCTGTCCCTGAGAACCCCTGCCACTGCCCTTGATTGCTGCAGGTGTCCAGCTGCTTCCTGCTTCTCCTCTGTTTCCTGGGCCTCCGTCTGGTGCCTAGAAGCCTGTCCAGCCTCCTGCGGGAGCCAGCACTGACTCTATAAAGCTTCTCAATTACTGCTCGTGCCAAGCTTCATTTACACAGCATCTTAAATGACAAATGCCTTGAGACGCTTTAAGAGCCGTTCAGTTCTTAAAAACGGAGGAGTAAAACAAAGTGGTCTAGTCCCCCCACTATCCATTTTAACTTCACTCTATTATGAAACTACTCTACATAAAATCCCCCGAGCTGCAAAATATTCATTCCCTTATTCGTCAGTTACTGATATACTTTATGAGGAGGACTATTTATATCAAAGTGATTTCATGGAGACTGCTTAAGAGAGGATAACTTTTAGAAGAAATGCTAAGTGTTCATTTTCATTGAAATATCATAAATCCAATCCATGAGGAGTTCACGGAAACTGCGATTCAGCCGGAACCTATTCTCTGATGTAGTCACTCACTCGTTTGAAAAATATTTCTTGGCATACCACAGTGCCTAACCTAGCTCTGTACTGTCTTTGCTGCAAGCACATTGACACATCTTTACGATTTTATGATTTTTAACATTTTCCTCAATAGACGTGTATCACTGTCAAAAAAGTGGAAGAAAAACATTTTAGAAAGACAGTTTCATTTGCAAGTATGTGTTCCTCAATATTCCACCATAAATTCAGTCAACAAAATAGTAAAATATCAATAGTTAATTTTTGAAACATTTGGTATAACTTATATGTTCATTTAAAAAGATGAAATGACCTTTCTTTGTATTCTTTGTCCCTGTTTCAGGTGTGATCATTAGAATAGATTTTTACAGTGGAATGACTGGCTTAAAGGGTTTGAAAAAATGTTAAAACTTGATATATATTGCCAAAGTCCATTGACTTTAACTCTTAAACATATACACACATATTGACTTCTTTTGCAGTCATTGAAGTAATATAAATTCAGTATCAAGTATAAGGAACCCTTCCTGAATGCTTGCGTAGAAGACATAGATGGGAGACAGAAGTCAAGATGGTGATGAGACAGATGGTAGAGGTAAACAGATGTGTGGAAAGTTACTGGTGTAACCAGGAAATGTCTGAGGCGTTGTTTCACTAAAATAAGTTCGTGCAACATTATTAGAACACATGTTGAAAGTATTACCCCCACCCAAAAGTGGTCATAAAGTAGAGACATCCTGGGTTAAAATAAACCGGCCTTCTACTTATTTTTTCTGATTACTTCATTTAACTGGCAAATAGACAATGTGAGTCTTTCAGAAGCCATTATATTGTGCAAAATCTCCCACACTTTTCAGGCCATGAAACCATTTTCCACATAAAAAAATTAATGAACAGAAACCTCAGTTAAACAGAGTCGGGAGATGAGCCGGGGAGGCCCTCACACCCCACGGCACTGGCCCAGCCTGGCAGGAGCAAGGAGACGCCTCCTCTCCAGCGAGGTTCAGCCCACAGAAAGCCATGGACTCTGTTTCCCACAGCCCTTCTCAGTCTCTTTTCTTCTCTAGGAAAGAGGCATGGAGTCCCCTTCCCTTCCTGTGTGGGGCTTGCCTTGGTTGCAGACCCTGAATTCCAATTCTCAACAAGCTCATCTTTGCTGAAGAAATACCTGGTGGTCTATTAGTTTCAGGTCACCAAGCATCAGATGGAAGTATCGTCCTGTGGGACACACCTTAAGAAACACAGTTCACGGTTTTGGTTCAGACATGTCAATTTTGCTGGACACTTGGTGAGCATTTTTATTAGTAGAGTCACATGTGTTTCTCGAGAAGGCAATGGCAGCCACTCCAGTGCTCTTGCCTGGAAAATCCCATGGGTGGAGGAGCCTGATAGGCTGCAGTCCATGGGGTCACTAAAAGTAGGACACAATTGAGTGCTTCACTTTCACTTTTAAGTTTCCTGCATTGGAAAAGGAAACGGCAGTCCACTCCAGTGTTCTTGCCTGGAGAGTCCCAGGGACGGGGGAGCCTGGTGGGCTGCCGTCTACAGGGTTGCAGAGTCGGGCATGACTGAGGTGACTCAGCAGCAGCAGCAGCAGGTGTGTTTCAGGTCAGTCTCTCTTATTTCTAAGACGATCTGCTCTAATTTTTCTTCTGGGATTCTGATTAATTTAGATTGAAATCTCCAAACATAATTTTTCTCCCTGTCCTCTTTTCTTTCAACTTTCTAATGTTTCTATTCTTTTCTCATAAATCCCATTAATGTTTTCTATCAGAATCCAATTTACCATTGAAATATTTTCATTTATAAGAAGAAATGCATATATTTGGTCTTCAATCTCGTTTCTGCCACAGAGCTTAAAACCCTCAACATTTCCTGACAGGTATCTTTCATTATTCATAATAAGCCCCTTTTGAACACACCTGAGTTTGTAAAAAAAAAAAAAAGTATTAATAAATTCCAGAAAACCCCTAACAATGGAGGCTATTTGCCAAAGGAATCCACCTTGTGATGAGAGGTTTGGGCTATCAGCCCCATCCCTCTCCCAACCCACTTCCTCCCTCTGGGGAGGTTTAATTAACCACTGCTCACCAGTGACCTAATCAGCCATGGCTGGTGCATGAAATTTCCATGAAATTCACCAGGACAGAGTTCAGAGAGCTTCCAGGTTGGTGGCCAGTTAGAGATGCAAGGAGACCAGCGACCTGGAACCGCCAGGCCCTTCTCCCCACCCCTTGCCTTTTGCATCGCCTGCTCCTGAGTTGCATTTTTTTTTATATAACCTGGTTCTCTAGGGAGTAAAATGCTTTCCTGAGCTCTGTGAGCCTCTCCAGCATGTTAATCAAACCAGAGGAGGGGGATGAGGGAACCTGCAGTCAGCAGTGGTTTTCAGAAGCACAGGTGACAGCCTGGACTTAAGCCTGGCACCTGGAGCTGGCGGAGGGGAGCAGGCAGGCTGCGGCACTGAGCCCGCGCCTCTGGGGTCTGGTGCCATTTCCAGGCGGATGCTGTCAGAGCTGAGCTAGACTGTAGGGTCCCCAGCTGGTGTCCCAGAACTGCTTGATGCAGGGAAGTCCACACACCTTTATCTGGAGTACAGAGGATTCTCTGAGTAGTAAGAGTACAGAAAAACAGAAGAGGTGCTTTTGCTTTCTAGCCACTCACCACCTCCACCCTGATTTTACATTTGGTGATTGCATCTTCCATCACATCCCTGCATTCCCTGACCACAGATTCCTGGTCACGCAGTCCTACGTTATTCCACAGATGCGGATTTCTCTCTGTTGACTCAGAGAATGAGAATTCCCCAACAGAGGTTCATGATCAAACTTAGAAAAAACCTGTGAGACCTTGCCCGAATCAACCAAGCATCAGAAATGTATGTATGTCATGCAAACACCTCATGCATTCAGATTTAACAGCCCGAGTAAATCAGGGAAGAATTAGAACAATGAAGAGTTTTATCAGTAGACCATGTTTTTCTGTCATTCTCCCTAGCAATGTCTAGGACAACTTATACACACACACACCACACCTATGAATGGAAGATCCATCAGTACAAGCTCTGGGTCCTGTTCACCACTGTTTCTCCAGGATCTATCTAGAACAGAGTCTGACTCATCATACATCTACTTACCAGCTGTCTATGTGTTGCAAGAGACAGAAACCTAAAAGGAACCATATTAAGAATCAAGGGGAGCACATCACTGGTGGGACAATGGATAAGAATCTGCCCGCTAATACAGGGGACACGGGTTCGATCCCTGGTCCAGGAAGATTCCCTTGCCTTGGGGCAACTAAGCCTGTGTGCCTCAGCTACCGGAGCCCGTGCCCTCAAGCCCTGCTCCAAGCCAAGAGAAGCCACAGCCTGAGAAGCCTGCGCTCCGCAGCGGAGAAGAGCAGCGAAGAGACGAGCGCAGCAACAAAGACACAGCGCAACCAGAAACAAGTGAATTCCCTCTCCAAAAAAGCTAGCTTAAAGACAAAATCAAGAGGAAAGTTCTGGTAACTAGGAAGTCCAGAAGAGCATCTGGCTCCAGAGACAAGTGAATCCAGCTTCCGCAATAACACTGGCAGGGCTCAGAGTCTGCTATTCACCTCCCAGTGAGATCCCTTGAATGGAGATCTCACAGATAGAAGTTTTGGGTCCTTTCCTACCTCTAAGTCAGAAGCTATGCTTTGAGGGCTGGAGTAGACTTAGGAAGAGTCTACTGCACATAACCAACGCTGTTAACAAATTTGGAGGGAGGGGCACCATGACACACAGCCCAGGGGTCAGCAAGGAAGGGAGAAGGGGGCTCTGAACAGAAGGGGTGGGGTGGCCTTAGCAGTCACAGGAGGAAAGGATTCTACGATCTGCTGCGCCACGAAGCAGATGCTCAAGGAATATATACTGAGTCAAAGAAGGAATGTGTCTCTCACAAATGTCCCCCAAGTCCCTCTCAGGCTCCATGTGTTATTTCCCTTGCAGCATTGAACTCAGTGACAGTTTTAACCAGGTACAGCTGGAGAAGCCGAGTGAAAGTGTTGGTCGCTCAGCCATGACTGACCCCATGGACTGCAGCCCACCAGGCTCCTCTGACCATAGAATTCTCCAGGCAAGAACATGGGTGTACCTATGGCTGATTCTTGTTGATATATGACAGAAAACCATAAAATTCTGGAAAGCAATTATCCTTCAATTTAAAAACAATTGTTTTTTTTTAAAGAATGCTGGAGTGGGTTGCCATTTTCTTCTCCAGGGGATCTTCCTGACCCAGGGATCAAACCCAGGTCTCCCGCACTGCAGGGGGATGCCTCACCATCCAGGCTACTAGGGAAGCCCAGGGTACAGCTAAGAGCAAGCCAAATGGGGTGCTTCATCCTGGATCCTTCCTTATTTGCAGGGGAAGGCTATGAATGACCTTCCCTAAAATTGTGGGACTGTGTAAAAGCTGTCTCATAAACATTACTAATGATAGCAACCATTATATTCACATTTGGCTAATTCAATGATTTGGCCACCTGAAATACTGAGGCTTAGTCACAAACCTGCACTGAATTTGCTAAGTGTTTGTGCAAGCCTAGCGCAGCAGTCGCCACGGGCTCGTGCACGGTTAGTGGCATCGTGCAGCCCCTCTGGCACCTTGAGCCTAACAGCAGGTGCCGGTTCCGAGGAGACAGAGGAATTAACTCCAGTGACTGGCAGACTGTATTCAGTTCATAGTTTCAACAGTGACCGGTTACCTTCTTCAAAAAGACACACCGTGTTAACCCTACCCATATTCTGTCAACGGTAATTCCTTCTGCCAAAATAAACTGTTTAAAGGCTGGGCCCCAAGCCTACCGACGATAAGAAAGCGTGCTGAAACCTAACAGAGAGGCATGCACAGTTCAACGAAGGAAAGTAATCTTCTCAGAAGGAAGATATCGTCCCTAAAATTTCTCTATGTGTTATGTAACCATCAATGGAAGTTCTGAGAAATCTTCCCGTGATGGTGTTTTACTTGGAATCTGAAACAGATTTCGGTCAGCTTTCCTAGTATTTTACTAAGAAGTTATTAACTTTCTAACTAAAAAGCCACTATGTTTTAGGCAGTCGTCATCATCCAGAACTCTTACATTTGTACAGGGTTTTAGAGTTTAAGGAGTACTTCCATTTATATATTTCTTATGAGCCCTGTAACCCACACTTACTCATAATATCAGCCCTGATGCTGGGAAAGATTAAGGGCAGGAGGAGAAGAGGGCAACAGAGGATAAGACGGTTGGATGACATCATCAACTCAATGGACATGAGTTGAGCAAACTCCGGGAGACAGTGACGGGCAGGCTGCTGTCCACGGCGTCATAGAGTCGGAGTGACTGAATGACTCAACAAAAGCTGTTCTATATTAAACTGTATCTAAAGCTTATCTCTTAAAACCAGAAGACCCCTGCACTTATGCTCAATTAACCTACAACAAAGGAGGCAAGAATATACAATGAGGCAAAGACAGTCTCTTCACTAAATGGTGCTGAGGAAGCTGGTCAGCTACATGTAAAAGAATGAAAT
This sequence comes from Litocranius walleri, assembly GCA_006410535.1. Lineage (NCBI taxonomy): Eukaryota > Metazoa > Chordata > Mammalia > Artiodactyla > Bovidae > Litocranius > Litocranius walleri. Next base: position 822,096 of record SJYG01000382.1, read on the forward strand.
TAGAATATACTCTAACATTATATACAAAAATAAACTCAAAGTGGATTAAAGACCATTTAATGTAAGACCAGACACTGTAAAACTCCTAGGGGGAAATAACCAGAACATTTTTTGACATAAATCACAGCAATATTTTTTGGATCCATCTCCTAGAGTAATGGAAACAAAAATAAATAAAACCTAAGCATACTTATGAGCTTTTGGATAGCAAAGGAAACCATAAACAAAATGAAAAGACAACCTTTAGAATGGGAGAAAAATATTTCCAAATGATGCCACCAGCAAGGGATTTCCAAAATATACAAATGGTTTATACAGTCAATATCAAAAAGAAACCAGTTGGTTTCTTTTCTGAACCAAATTGAAACCAATCAAAAAATGTTCAGAAGATATAAATAAACATTTCTCCAGAGAAGTCATACAGGTGGTCAACAAGCACATGAAAAATGTTTAACGTCATTAATTATTAGAGAAATGCAGATCCAAACTACAATGAGATAATCAACAACCTCACACCAGTCAAAACAACCATCATTAAAAATTCCACAAATAACAAATGCTGGAGAGGGTGTGGAGAAGAAGGAATCCCCCACTGTCACTGGGAATGTATTCTGGTGCAGCCCTATGGGGAACGGCAAGAAGGTGAGTTAAAAACTGAAAGTTAAGTTAACCATGCGATCCAGCAACCCCACTCCTGGGCACACATCCAGAAGACAAAAACTCTAATTTGAAAACACACATGAACCCCAGTGTTCACAGCAGCACCATTTACAACAGCCGAGACATGGAAGCAACCTAAATGTCCATCAGCAGACGAACGGATGAAGAAGAGGGATTACATACCTTCAAACAGAATGAAATAACATCATTTGCAGCAACAAGGATGGACCCGGAGATTATCACACAAAGGGAAAAGGCAGACACAGAGAGAGAAGCATCATGTGCTATCGTTTGTATGAGCAATGTAGAAAGAGTCATACAAATGGACTTACCTAAAAGCAGAAATAGAGTCACAAACAGAAAATAAATGTATGTTTACCAAAAGGGAAAGGGTGGTGGCGGTGCAAATTAGGAACTTGGGATCAACCAATACATACCACAGAAAATAAAGAAACAGGACCTACTGGGAAGCACAGGGAACGATATGACAACCCACAATGGCGAAGAGTCTGGAAAACAGCGTGTGTGTCTGTGTGTGTGTGTGCATGCATACCTATCTGACTCACTTTCCTGCATGCCTGAAACATCGTAAATCAACTGTTGCTGCTGCTGCTGAGTCGCTTCAGTCGTGTCCGACTCTGTGCAACCCCATAGACGGCAGCCCACCAGGCTCCCCCGTCCCTGGGATTCTCCAGGCAAGAACACTGGAGTGGGCTGCCGTTTCCTTCTCCAATGCATGAAGTGAAAAGGGAAAGGGAAGTCGCTCAGTCGTGTCCGACCCTCAGCGACCCCATGGACTGCAGCCCACCAGGCTCCTCCCTCCATGGGATTTTCCAGGCAAGAGTACTGGAGTGGGGTGTCGTTGCCTTGTACTTCAATTAAAAAAAAAAAAAGAAAAACATAAATAAGAAAATTACTATGTGCACATAATTACAAGGCAATATTGTAATGCTTTTTAAGTCTTCACATCACTGGCAATAAAGCAGCACTTTATCAGACGAATCAATTGCATTCACATCACTGAAAGCCATTTTCATGTGAGTGGATTATGCCATCACCAGATGCTGCCACTGAGAAATATGCCTGCCTCAGTTATTGCCATAGAATTTTATAAAATCAGTGATTATTGTTTGAAAAAAAGGCCTTTTATAAAAATTCTAATGTTGGATGTTTGAAGCATTTTGACTCCCACTTAAGTGAGGCTTTTTTCTAATGTATTTGTAACTTTGGGAAGTAAAATTTGTATTGAAATAAGAGGGACCAGAGATCAAATTGCCAACATCTGTTGGATCATCCAGAAAACAAGATGTTCCAGGAAAACATCTATTTCTGCTTTATTGACTACACCAAAGCCTTTGACTGTGTAGATCACAACAAACTGTGGAAAATTCTGAAACAGATGGGAATACCAGACCACCTCACCTGCCTCTTGAGAAATCTGTATGCAGGTCAAGAAGCAACAGTTAGAACTGGACATGGAACAGCAGACTGGTTCCAAATTGGGAAAGGAGTATGTCAAGGCTATATATTGTCACCCTGCTTATTTAACTTCTATGCAGAGTACATCATGAGAAACACTGGACTGGATGAAGCATAAGCTGAAATCAAGATTGCCAGGAGAAATATCAATAACTTCAGATATACAGATGACACCACCCTTATGGCAGAAAGCGAAGAGGGACTAAAGAGCCTCTTGATGAAGGTGAAAGGGGAGAGTTAAAAAGTTGGGTTAAAACTCAACATTCAGAAAACTAAGATCGTGGCATCCGAAACAGTGGAAACAGTAACAGACTTTATTTTGGGGGGCTCCAAATCACTGCAGATGGTGCATGCAGCCATGAAATTAAAAGACAATTGCTCCTTGGAAGAAAAGCTATAACAAACCTAGACAGCATATTAAAAAGCAGAGACATTACTTTGCCAACAAAGGTCCGTCTAGTCAAAGCTGTGGTTTTTCTAGTAGTCATATATGGATGTGAGTGTTGGACTATAAAGAAAGCTGAGTGTCAAATAATTGATGCTTTTGAACTGTGGTGTTGGAGAAGACTCTTGACAGTTCCTTAGACTGCAAGGAAATCAAACCAATCAATTCTAATGGAGATCAGTTCTGAATGTTCATTGGAAGGACTGACACTGAGGCTGAAACTCCAACACTTTGGCCACGTGATGCAAAGAACTGACTCCTTGGAAAAGACCCTGATGCTGGGAAAGATTGAAGGCAGGAAGAGAAGAGGATGACAGAGGATGAGATGGTTGGATGGCATCATTGATTTGATGGACGTGAGTTTGGGTAGACTCCGAGAGTTGGTGATGGACAGGGAGGCCTGGCGTGCTGTAAAGAATTGGACATGAGTGAGTGACCAAACTGGCTGACCATTTTAAACATCTCCCATCCTCCCCTCATTTCACATGCAAGTTCATTCAGATGATATTTATTGCCTTCAGGCTTCTGATCAGGACGTAAAAAGATGGGAAGAATGTACCTTTTCCTAAAAAACAAAAAAGATAATTTGGCAAGATAACAACTGTTAAAATCTCATCAAAAAGCTGATGATGGGACAATTCACTCACCCAGATCCAATGGCGGGTATGCCCAGTGAAATGCAGGCCATGAGCATGTGTGGTGGGGGGACGTGTACTGGAAGGCATTCAAGCTGGTAGGAAGTACTCAGCTGGAGTTCTTGACGGGTCGCACAGACCCCTGACGGCCACAGGCGGGCCAGTACCACGGTGGGGGCTTTTCCCAGAACCTCTCCCTGCGCCTGAGTTTCTCATGATCACTAAGGTCTGCAAGGGGATACGAATTCTCCTGTGTCACAGCTCTCAGGGGTTCTGTCCTCTCCTGTTGCTGGGGGCTGATAAGCAGGCATAGGACCAGGTTTTCTGCATTCGTGGAAATACAAGTTAGAACCATGGTGTGATATCCTTGCCCATCCACTGGAATGACTACACTGACCCCACCAAGTGTTGGTGACCATGTAGAGTCACCAGAAATCTCCTTCTCTGATGGTCAGAATGCAAACATGGTAAGCCACCGGAGTACAGTCTGATGGCGTCTTTAAAAGTTAAGTACATCCCTACCATGTGACCCAGCCATTCCACAGCACCCCTGTATTTACAGAGGGAGGGAGGGAGCAGGGGGGAGAGGAGGAGGAGAAGGTGGGGGAGGAAGAGAAAGAAGTAATTGTATTCCCCAGTGTTCCTAGCGGTATTATTTCTAAGACGCCAAAATTGGAAATAGCCCAAATGTCCATCAGCTGGTGAACAGGTAACCATCCCGGGGATGGAACATTACGTGGCACCAAAAAGAAACGACCTGCTGTTGCACCAGTCGCATGGCTTAGTCTCATGTTGTTACATCAAGTCAAAAAATCAGGCAATGGGTGTGATTCCATCTGTATGAAATTCTAGAAAATGAAAACTAACCTACAGAGAAAAAGCAAGTAACTAGTGATTGACTAGAGTTGGAGGGGAGTTGGGGGAACAACAGAAAAGAGATTACAAAGGAGCACAAAGGCATTGCAGTGAGGGTTTCAAGGGTAAACGAATGTGTTAGAACCTAGACCAAACTGTATTATTTCAATATATGCAATTTGCGAGGTCGGTGATGCTTCAATAAAGCTCTCAAAATGACAATTATAGCCCCTCTTAGAAGTTCATATAGAATCTGAAGACACATCTTTCTTCTTTCTTTAGGTTGCTTTCCCCTCAGACCATCCTCTTTTCTGAGTCACGACCACTTGTGCGTTTTCATTTGGAAATTCATGCTGACTCAAGGCCCCTCCTTGAACATGCTCTCTGCATTTCACAGCAGTGTGTAAACACACACTGTAGGGCTTATAATTGATTCCCTGCAGGAGATGCTCCTCTCTGGCAGGAATGCACGCACTGTGGCTTGACATTGCTCCCCTAACCCCGTGCCCCAGCTCACTCTCTAATCAAGAATACAGTTTATGCAGTTTGGGTTGGTCAGTGTCTCCTCCCTGAGGACTCATCCGTTTTGTGTGTTCTTTTTAATTTTTTATAATTATGAAAATATGAAAACACATTTTTAAAAAGACTTGGAAAATATAGAACAAAATTACACATAATTCCATATATACCACGATTGTTTTTTTTTTTTAATAATCTGTTTTTGTTTTGGTAAGCCCACTATTTCTTCTGCCTCAACCTATCAGAAACCAATCTGGTAAAAAACTAATCGTCAGGACCGTTTTATTAAACATTTGATCGAACCTGATGATCTTCATCATGCTTCTTTTCTTTTCCGTTATTGAGAGTCTGGGTGTGCCAAAGAGCCAATATACTGCTAGATGAATCTTTCAACACCAGACTCACACACAGGCCAGAGCATTCTTGTCTCTACCGTGGCCTTTCATTTCTGACTAATTCTTAACCAGTATTCTTGCTCCGCATGGTTTGTAAAGCAGAAATTTGAAACACAAGGTGCTCATTCTTAGAGGAAATACTAAAGAAACTGCAGCATGGAAATAACGAGGAAAACAGCAATGAAAATAACAAAAGCAACGGGCTATTTTGTGGTGACTTTCCCCGAACATTTTGTTTAGTTCATTGTTTTTTCTTTCTTAACAAAAAAGTGAAACATTTAAAATGTGAATCTTTTCTGATTTTTCTGGTTTGTCCAGAATTTGTGTAATTTTATATGATTTTCATATCTAAATATAATGTGAATTTCAAATTATTTAATTTTTGAATAAGTATTCATCTAAACTTTAATCCAAAATTGATTCATTTTAGATAACCATTTGAGATCAGTTTTTACAGTTCATTTCATACGGAAAGAGGATGGGGTCTATTTGAATTCAGTTTTGACATTTATCGAGATTTCCTCTGGGCTTAATATATGAATGGTTTTGTAAATATTACATTGAAATGGAAAAGAACAGACTTTAAGAAAAGTAAAAGTTCAACATCAAGTTTATTATAATAATTGACTCATTTGTCCTAAAATTTTATTTGAAAAATTCCAAACCTATAACAAATAAAAGAATATCCCATATACCCTTTATCTGAATTCACCAACTATTAGCATTTTACCATATTTGTATATAGATAGGTACAAATGTGTATAGCTTTATGTTCTTAGTAGAGAGATAGATACTATTTTTTGCAGAATTTAAAAGTAAGTTTTAGAAACTTTAGCATATATGTCCTAAAGGCTATTCTTATGCATAAACATAATTCTATTACCAAAATGAAGAAATCTGTGTTCTAATACACAGTCCATATTCATATTTCCTCAACTGCCCCAATATTGTCTTTAATAGCTTTATTCCTACCAAACTGATAAAATAAATAAGAGGTATTGTATGCAGAAATGCATTTTATCAACATCTTTTCATGATTAAAAAAATCATTCTCAGCAAATGAAATCTAGAAGGGATTATCCTTCTAATAAAACTTATTTATAAAAAAAGACTATGCCAATGTCACAGGTAGTGGAAAATTATTGAAAGTTTTCTTCCTGAGATGAGAAAAAAATACCTGGATGTTCACCATCACTTCTAATTATATTATAGAGAAGATCCTAGCCAATTCAATAGGCAAAAAATAAATACATAAATAGTATAATGGAAAGAGAAAAAAGTAATCCTGTCATTCACAGATGGTATGATTGCACACCTAGGAACCCAAATTATCAAAATTAAAAAGAGAATTTACCAAAGTCACTGGTTGTAAACTCAATATGGTGTACGTACTCACATTAAGAATTAAAAAGCTATTGGAGATTAAAATCAATACCATATACAATTCTCTAAAAAGATATCAAATACATAGGAATAAGGGCTTCCCCGGTAGCGTGGATGGTAAAGCGTCTGCCTACAATGCAGGAGACCCGAGTTCTATCCCTGGGTCGGGAAGATCCCCTGGAGAAGGAAATGGCAACCCACTCCAGTATTTATGCCTGGAAAATCCCATGGACTGAGGAGCCTGGTGGGCTACAGTCCATGGGGTCGCAAAGAGTCAGACACAACTGAGCGACTTCTCTTCACTTCACTTTAACCTATTGATACAGAGAAAACTTAAAAACATTGCTAAAAGATACCATAGAATGATTAAATAATAGAGGAATAGGAAGACTCACATTATAAAGATGTCAATTCTCCCAAATCTACTTATATAGTAAATGTAATTCTGGTTATCCAGCAGATATGTTGTGAAAATAGGTATGCTGATTTTAAATTTGTATGGAGAGGCAAAGAACCTGGCCAAATGTAAAGAACAAAGCTGGAGTTTCTACAGACCAGATAGCAAGATTTATTACAAAGTGACAGTGTGATGCTGATACAGTGATGAACAGACCTAGGGAACAGTGGTTCTTTTAACAGCCGAAGGAAACAGATACATCTGATGCCCCCCAGGCTGGCCGCAAAGTCGATCCCCGCCGGCTACAGACATTCTACCGTCTGCATCCCATACTTGCTCACACACTCCATCACTGTCTCTCCTGATGCTGTTTGGACTGTTTCTTCCAATACAGCCTCAACACTGCCTTTATCTGTATCTGATGGCTGTTAGCTCATCTATCAAGTATCTCTTTAATTTCAGTGATTAAAGTATTCATTTCTAGGACTTTGTTTTCTAATTTCTCATGTTCTTTTTTCATCACCTTTTGTTTCATTTGAAATCTGTTTATTATCTGAAGTCTATTTTTGGTCAATTTCTTTTTTTTTTTTTTTTTTTTTTTTTTTTTTTTTTTTTTTTTTTTTTTTTTTTTTTTTTTTTTTTTTTTTTTT
>SJYG01000382.1:829566-860388 GCA_006410535.1 Litocranius walleri
GTTCTATACCTCTGTGTCTCTTTTGTTGTCTCACATATAGGGTCATCATTACTATCTTCTAAATTCCATATATATGTGTCAGTATACTGTATTGGTGTTTTTCTTTTTTTTTTTTTTTTTAATTTATTTATTTTTTAAATTACATTACTGCATTTGTTTTGCCATACATTGACATGTATTAGCCACAGGTGAACCCACTCTCCCAATGCCGAAGCCCCCTCCCACCTTATTTTTGGTCAATTTCAAATTGTTCCAATATTTCCAGTTCTTAGGGAGTCAACACTCAATGTTTATGTCATTGTTTTCCGCCTTTAATTTATTGGTTTTTATTCACGTTTGTCTTCAGCTGTTGACTGATTTATGCTATGAGCATCTCCTGAACCTAGAATTATGAGAAAAGTTTCACGTTTACACCTGAGAAGAAACCAGAATCCTCATGGATGACTTTTCCTCTGTCCCAAACTCTGGACGAGGAGCCGCTTCCCGGCTTCGCTCAGGAACAGAGCATGGAGTGGTCCCAGTTCCTTAAACCCAGGCAGTGAGATGTGACTCGCAATTGATGCCGGACGTCTGCCCTGACGTCAGCTCGCATGCCCCTGAGCCGCTATCTGACCGTTAGAGACCCAGCCCCCAACACTGTGGGCTGGCTTAATCCCACTTCACTCATCATTTTTATCTCCATTTTTGTTTTGAGTTCTGGTGGTCATGGTCTTTTGAACTCATCTATGTGAGTATCTTTAAGATGACCCACTCACATAAGCTCAGATTAACACATTGCTGGAAGCTCGAATATTTATCTTTTTAAAAAGAAGGGGGTTGCCTATTCTATGTACTTTCAGTCTGAAATTAGTTAGTCTTATTTATGTTGAGTGTGATGATTTCTGGGTTTTTACCTCCTTGGAATTTCTTTTGGTTTCTTTTTTCTATATCCTTCTTGATATTTGACTTTATATCAGAGAATATTTTAAAAAGTTACTCTAAGCCCTATAATCTTTATTTCAGCCATTATAAAATATTAATTTAAAACTTATATACACTGCTGCTGCTGCTAAGTCACTTCAGTCATGTCTGACTCTATGCAACCCCACGGACTGCAGCCCACCAGGCTCCTCCGTCCACAGGATTTTCCAGACAAGAGGACTGGAGTGGGTGCCGCTGCCTTCTCCGTTATATACACTGAGGTGAGGTGAGGTGAAGTCGCTCAGTTGTGTCCGACTCTTTGCGACCCCGTGGACTGCAGCCCACCAGGCTCCTCTGTCCATGGGATTCTCCAGGCAAGAATATTGGAGTGGGTTGCCATCTCCTACTCCAGGGAATCTTCCCAACCCAGGGATCGAACCCAGGTCTCCTGCACTGCAGGCAGACGCTTTAACTTCTGAGCCACCGGGAAGTCCTGTTATGTCCACTACCATGTGTAAGATAACTAACTAGTGGGAACCTGCTGGTGCAGACAGGGAGCTCACCTCGGTGCTCTGTAACGACCTTGAGGGGTGGGACGGGGGAGGGGGAGAGGGAAGCTCAAGGGGATATAAGTCTACACTGAGCTGATCCACATTGTCGTACAGCAGAAACACTTGCTCCTTGGAAGAAAAGCTATGACAAACCTAGACAGCAGGGAGGGTCAGGATGGGGAAACATGTACACCCATGACTGATTCATGTGAATGTATGGCAAAAATCACCACAGTATTGTAAACTAATTAGCCTCCAATTAAATTTGTTTTTAAAAATTAAGTAAACATAAAAAGTCTTCTCCAACAGAAACAACACCACCAACAACAAAAGCAGAGATATTACTTTGCCAAAGGTCTGTCTAGTCAAAGCTATGGTTTTTCCAGTAGTCAAGTATGGATGTGAGAGTGATCCATAAGGAAAACTAAGTGCTAAAAAACTAGTGCTTTTGAACTGTGGAGTTGGAGAAGACTCTTGAGAGTCCCTTGGACTGCAAGGAGATCCAACCCATCAATCCTAAAGGAAATCAGTCCTAAATATTCACTGGAAGGACTGATGCTGAAGGTCCAATACTCTGACCACCTGATGTGAAGAGCTGACTCATTGGAAAGGACCCTGATGCTGGGAGAGATTGAGGGTGGGAGGAGAAGGGGATGACAGAGGATGAGGTGGCTGGATGGCATCACCCGCTAGATGGACATGAGTCTGAGTGAACTCCAGGAGTTGGTGATGGACAGGGAGGCCTGGGGGGCTGCAGTCCATGGGGTCGCAAAGAGTCGGACACGACCAAGCAACTGAACAACAAAAGCAGCAGAAACACAGCATTTTAAGGCAACTACACTCCAGTTTTTAAAGAACACAATAAAATGCATGTTAAATATTACTTTTTAAGAAAAGAAGCTGGTGACGCACATCACATGCTTTTGATGCTGCAAAACTAAGTTAGCCTTTAATTAGGAAAAAATTAAGTGTTTGAATGACTGTTTTCACAAAGTTTATTTTAAATCCATGTTTATTATGAAATTTCTCCTCATAAAGTTAGGTTTCTGAGTATATCGATTTACTAAGAAGGTCAGTGACCTTCCCTGCATTATTCAAAGATCTGTTTTAATAATTCTGAGGTCTATTGACTTATAATAATAAAATTATAATTATTTGATTCAGAAAATTACAATTAGAGGACAGTGTTTCTTTACTTAATGTTGAAAACTATCTCAGAGGAAGTTAATTTATTTTTTCAGTCTACAAGGCTCGGTCTGTGTGATCTCTGCCTTGTTCCCTGACCCGATTTTATTTCTTTCCACTTTCTCGTATTCCCTCTCCAGCCACACTGGCCTCTCAGCTCTTCCCTGAACACTTTTGACAAGCCCAGCTCGATCCTTCTGTCTGGAACACTCTGCTCTTATATTGGCCTGGTTAATTTCTTCTCCTCCCTGAAATTTTTGCTTACAGTTCGCTCTCTCAAGAAGACCTACTTTCTCTGACCACCTGATTTAAACTGTAACCTGCCCACCACCCCCACTCCTTCCCATCCCCCTTGCCCTTGCCTTCTTTTTCTCCTCTGTGGCTTATCACTGTCAGTTACCACTTTTCACCATCTAAAGTATGGGTTTTACTCAGGTGTGTCATGTAAATTGTGTTCACTATTTGCACACACACTCTGCCCTGGCTGATCTCTGTGGCTCACTATGGTTCTCCTTTTGCTATTGACACTCAGTGTATCAAGGGCAGAGAATAACCTGGAGAACACAGGTAAGTGGCACAAAGAGCTGGACACGACTGAGCAACTAACACTTTCACTTTTTTGGCTTCACTGTGGGCTCAGACAGTAAAGAATCCACCTGCAATACAGGAGACCTGGGTTCAATCCCTGGGTCAGGAAGATCCCCTAGAGAAGGGAATGGCTACCCACTCCAGTCTTCTGGCCTGGAAAATTCCATGGACAGAGGAGCCCAGCAGGCTCCTGAACAAAGGATTCAGCAACCATTTACTGAGCACTTAGTGTTAGTCACTCAGTCGTGTCCAGCTCTTTGCAACCCCATGGACTGCAGCACTCCAGGCCTCCCTGTCCATCACCAACTCCAGGAGGATGCTCAAACTCCTGTTTGAGCATCATTGAGTCAGTGATGCCATCCAGCCATCTCATCCTCTGTCATCCCCTTTTCCTCCCACCTTCGATCTTTCTAGCATCAGGGTCATTTCAAATGACTCAGTTCTTCACATTAGATGGTCAAAGTACTGGAGTTTCAGCTTCAGCATCTGTCCTTCCTATGAACACCCAGGACTGATTTCCTTTAGGATGGACCGGTTGGATCTCCTTGCAGTCTAAGGGACTCTCAAGACTCTTCTCTAACACCACAGTTCAGAAGCATCAGTTCTTCTGCACGCAGCTTTCTTGATAGTCCAACTCTCACATCCATACATGACTACTGGAAAAACCATAGCTTTGACTAGATGGACCTTTGTTGGTAAAGTAATATCTCTGCTTTTTAATATGCTGTCTAGGTTGGTCATAACTTTTCTTCCAAGGAGCAAGCGTCTTTTAATTTCATGGCTGCAGTCACCATCAGCAGTGATTTTTGAGGCCCCCAAAATAAAGTCTGTCACTGTTTCCCCATCTATTTGCCATAAAGCGATGAGACCAGATGCCATGATCTTAGTTTTCTGAATGTTGAGTTTTAAGCCAACTTTTTCACTCTCAAGAGGCTCTTTAGTTCTTCTTCCCTTTCTGCCATAAGGGTGGTGCCATCTGTATATCTGAGGTTATTGATATTTCTCCTAGAAATCTTGATTCCAGCTTGTGCTTCATCCAGTCCAGTATTTCACATAATGTACTCTGCCAATGTTCAATGCAGGATGCAGGATGCATGGGGCTGGTGCACAAGATGATTCAGCTAGATGGTGTGGGGGGGGAGGTGGGAGGGGGCTTCAGCATTGGGAGAGTGTGTTCACCTGTGGCTAATACATGTCAATGTATGGCAAAACAAATGCAGTAATGTAATTTAAAAAATAAATAAATTAAAAAAATAAAAAAAAATAAAAAAATAAAAAAATAAAAAAAAAAAAAATAAAAAAAAAAAAAATAAGTTAAATCATCAAGGTGACAGTACACAGCCTTGACATACTCCTTTCACAATTTGGAACCAGTCTGCTGTTCCATGTTCAGTTCTAACTGTTGCTTCCTGACCTGCGTACAGATTTCTCAAGAGGCAGGTCAGGTGGTCTGGTATTCCCATCTCTTACAGAATTTTCCAGTTTGTGGTGATCCACACAGTCAAAGGCTTTGGCATAGTGCAGGCACCATTTAAAATGATGTAGGTGCTTGACTTTATGAAGATTAAAATCTATCAGGAAAATAGTACTGAGGGGATATGTAATTAAATAATTACAACAGTGTAATGTTCTACAGAGATGTTATTAGGATTAAATTTGTAACACCTGGGCCCTAAGAAGGAGGCTGTGAATCCTGCATTCTAAGTCCAGGAAACTAGAGCTGACTGAAAGTAAATCACTTAGTCACTTTGAGCAGATGGAACAACCTATACAAGCCTTATATACTCTTGGCAGTTATTTCTAAAATCCCCTAGATGTGTATATTTTGGAGAATATTACAGAGAAGAAATGTTCATAGTTTGAGGAATTTTCAGGATTTATTGTACAGTGCTTTTTCTGGACATCAACATTGGCCATGAGGAAGACAGTCCAGAATTACCCCACACTATAGGTGAAAAATTAGAAAAAAACAGCAACAATTTCAGACATCAGACAGCACCAAGCTGTGACTCCTGAGAAGAGGGAAGTACCCCAGGAGGGGCCCCTGCCCATTGCCTGCGCCTCCTGCCTGGAGGGAGGCCCCCAGGAGAGCACATGGACCCCACAGACACCCTCCAGTGCGGCACCAGCCACGTTGTCCTGTAACTGTCCGCTTATCTATCTCCTTAGACTATGACGGGCTTCCCTGGTAGCTCAGAGGGTAAAGAGTCTGCCTGTGATGCAGGAGGCCCCGGCTTGATCCTGGGCTGAGAAGACCCCCTGGAGAAGGGAAGGGCAACCCACGGCACTATTCTGGTCTGGAGAACCCCACGGAAAGAGGAGCGTCGGGGGCTACAGCCCGGGCAGTTGCAAAGACTCAGAGCCGACTGAGTGATTTAACACTTTCATTTTAGACTATGAAGTCCTCCTGAAGAAGGAACACTTATCCATCTCTGTATTCCTGAGACATGCCACAGGGAAGGATCTAAGTAAACATTTGCCAAATGAAATAGACCCTGCAAGGAATGGAGGAGCGGGCATGTATGGACTGGAAAAGCACTCACTAGCAGACACTTCTGTATTCCCATTGAACACCCACAGCAACCTTGTTGGAGACACGGCAGCTCCCACACTGGGAAAATGGCTTGTTAACAGGCCACAGCCACAGAGCTGGCCAGCCCCAAAGCAGGTGCTCTTTCTGCCCCCTCTTGCTTCCTCCTTCTTGAAACAGGCTGCCTCCTACAGATTCTGCATCCTATAAAAGCCCTTTGTCATAAAAGCATGACCTCTACAGCAAGGAGCTTTAAAATATTCTTGAGTTTTCTAAGTGGACAAAGTCACGTGAAAAGATGAAATAGTTTTCTGAGAGAATATTTAAATAAGGGATAAAGCAGTGTATCCAGGAGATTATTCACTCAATTGAGAACACAGCTTCAAAAAGGAATTTAAAATAAAATATAATGAGCATTCATTTCAAAGTAGAAAGTGGGCTGAAGAAGAAATTAGTTTTGGGCAGTAAGAGACTGTTTCATAAATAATTGTAATTGTCTAGGTGTGGTCCTCTTTGCTGACATCAAGACAAAGAGGTCAAATATATTGAATTATTCATATTCTGTATTGCTTTTCAACTATTGTTTCTTATGGCATAATTCTTTGGGCTACATAACTACAAGTTTTTCCTGTAGTGACAAAGCTGTTCCGTCAGAAATGTCATTCAAGATTGCTTTTTTGCAAAAAGCTACTTTGCTTTTCAAATTTCAAGTTCTCTGTAAAATTAAAGCCATTTTGAGAGTGCCAGATTCCTTTAAATGCTCTTCAGTATTTTAACAAAGTCCTTATCTAGAAAGAGAGAAGGAAAGAGAAAGACAAAGCATTTTAGAGAGAGCTTGAGAGTCCGAGAGAAAGAGCAAGAGGAATGTGAGACAGAAAGAAAGAAAGTTTGAAAGAGAACAAGAGTTTGAAACAGAAAGAGGTTGAAAGAGGGAAAGAGAAAAACACACCCCAAAAGGCACTTTTCCTCGCCAACCGAGGACGTTTCGAAGGTGGGTGCCTACCGGCCCAGGGACTGTCTCTCACGGGCCCACCGCACAAACTCTCCCGCAGTCTCTGCGTCTCACTCCTCAAAGGCAGAAACTCTGCTTCCCAAACGACCGCCCCGTTATTGCTCTCCTTTACAGCAGCGGTTCACGTGCTGACCCCACCACCCCACGTCAGCATCACCTGGGAACGTTTTAGAAATGCAAATCCTCCAGCTGCCCAGACCCGCTGAATCAGACCCTGAGGCGGGGAACTCAGCAGACTAAGCTTAACAAGCCCTTCCGGTGCTCGAGATGCACTGATTTCAAATGTGGCTGCACTCTGGGCTCCTCTGAGGAGTTTCAGACTGCACTCTCAGGGTCCTCCCCTCAGATATTATGATGTGGTCACTCTGGAGAGGGCCCTGGGCAGCAGGAGTCTAAACAGCTCAGCAGGGGCCCTCCTCTGGCGGACAGGTGGTTAAGACTCCACCTCCCAATGCAGGGGCCTGGGTTTGTTCCCTGCCCGGGGATCTAAGGTCTCAAAGCTGCATGGTGCGGGGCCAAAAAAGGAAAATTCAGCTGATAATCCTAATTTGCAGGGACGTTGGAAACGCCTTGCTTTAGAGCTTGTTTTACTCCTTACCCATGAAAACAAGTCTGCCTGGAAAGAGGTGCCAGCTCAGTAGCCTAGACCCACTTCTAACGACACGATAGAAGCTACCCTTCCTGGAGAGACCTCGCTAATATGTCAGCCTAGATGCCAGGCATCCAGGGTCCCCTGCGCTGTCTGAACCCCAGTCTTCTCCTGAGCACCCAGGGGCTCCACGTTGTGCCCTGAACCCAATCTCAACTGACTTCACCTGATACAGCAACTAGGCAAAGATCGGTGGGAGATGATGAAGTTAAACATGATTCTTCTATTTGACGCTGCTTAGTTTCAGATTCGAGGATAATGCTTTTTGTTAATGAGTGGACGTCCTGGCATCTAAATTTGTGTGTTGTAAAGATGAGTATCATTTAAGATACAAAGCATGTGTTCTTTTCTGTTCTGTCAAGCAGCCTTGGGTGGCCCTTCCCTGGACTCCCATAGTTGCTTTATTTCAGCACATCTGAGGCTGTCCTCTGGGTAATCGCTCTGTGTCTCTCGTGGCTTGCAGGCTGCGAGCAGAAAATGAATTTTACACATCTCCGCATCTCCAGAGCCAGGGCTCAGCAGGCATGCTTTAGGATTTTGGATGAGTCAGCAGCTGAACCATGAAAGCTTCTCTCAATCTCTAAGCAAGAATGTGAATAGTCTGTCAGTGGCTTTGGGAAAAAGAGGGCAGATTCATGGCTTTCAGCAAGACAGAGGCTATAAAACTAGAGAGGACATAAAGAACACTGAGACTGTCTCCCTTTTCTCCGGTTTCCCTTGTTCAAAACAAAGTAGCTGACCTTCAGAAAAGCAGAAGGTTGAAAAACACAAACCAAAAGGTTGAAATTTGTTTAAATGTCTGACCTTTTTAGAAAAAGGAGAGTGGGATGCATTTAAATCCCTTCAAAAATCAGTGCAATAACAGGAGGAGATATTCTTCAGAGACGCTGCCCCTGCCATACGTGTTGTTACCTGGCTCTGTCCACACAGGTTACTCTGGCATGTGGGCAGGGGCGACAGTGAGATCCAAGCATGTTTCTGCACATGGTCAAGCCCTGTGTGTATCGGCCACTCAGCCGTGTTTGACTCTTTGCAGCCCCATGGACTGCAGCCCGCCAGGCTCCTCTGTCCGTGGAGTTCTCCAGGCAAGAATGCTGGAGTGTGTTGCCATTCCCTTCTCCAGGGGATCTTCCTGACCCAAGCCCTAAGAATACGTTAATAGCTTACTTAGGACCTATATTCTAAACGCTTTCTCTAAAAAACAGGGGGGTGACCTTCTACACCTTTGGTGGGAATGTAAATTGGTGCAGCCACTATAGAAAACAGTCTAGAGATTCTTTAAAAAACATACGCTCCTGCAATCCCATTCCTGGGCATATATCTGGAAAAGGCGAAACCTCTAAGTCGAAAAGGTACATGCCCCTCAGGGTTCACAGCAGCACTGTTTACAACAGCCGAGACGTGGAAGCCACGAAAGCGTCCATCTGCAGGCGCAGGGGTAAAGAAGATGTGGTCCGTGTGTGCAGCGGAATATTGCTCAGCTGTGCGAAGAACGAAGCAATGCCGTTGCACCAACATGGCTGGATCTGCACGCTCCAGTCACTCAGCCGTGTCTGACTCTGTGCGACCCCGCGGACTGTAGCCCGCCAGGCTCTTCTGTCCAGGAGATTCTCCAGGCAAGAATACTGGAGTGGGTTGCCACTTTTTCCTTCAGGGGATCTTCCCACCCCAGGGATTAAACCCATATCTCCTGTGTCTCCTTCACTGGCAGGCAGATTCTTTACCACTGAGCCACCTGGGAAGCCCTGTGGATGAATCTAGAGGTTAGCACACTAAGTAAAGTCAAACAAAGACAAATGTCATATGAAATCACTTACTCATTTACAAAACAGAAACAGACTCACAGACATAGGAAAAAACGTTTGTAACAAAGAGGAAAGAGGCAGGGGACAGATAAATTAGTAGGCGTTTAAGAGCTACCCACTACTATATATAAGGTAGATAGACAACAAGGTCTTACTGTATAGCACAAGGAACTATATTCAGCATCTTGAAATAACCTGAAACAGAAAAGAATCTGAAGCTGTATGCCTGAAACTAATGCAATATTGTAAATCACCCTCAAATAATTTTTTTTGTAAAAGGAGTTGATGCCCTGTTTTTTTTTTTTAATCAGACCCTAAATATTTAAGCTTTGTGAGCCACACGGCCTTTTGCGGCAACTCTCTATGCTGTCCTGTAGCACCCAGCATGCATGCCCAGTCATGTCCGACCCCATGGACTGTAGCCCGCCAGGTTCCTCTATCCATGGGATTTCCCAAGCAAGAATGCTGGAGTGGGTTGCCATCCCCTTCTCCAGAGGACGCTCCTGACACAGGGATCAAACCCCGTCTCCTGCATCTCCTGCATTGGCAGGCAGATTCTTTACTACCAAACCACCTGGGAAGCCCACAGAAGCACCCTAGACTGTAGGTGAACGAATGCATGAGACTGTGCTCTTATAACATTTAATTTACAGGGCAAGGCAGCGGGCTGGATTTGGTCCTTGATCCCGACCATGATTCTTGGCCTTCCCTGATCGACAGAAACTGACT
Source organism: Litocranius walleri (assembly GCA_006410535.1). NCBI lineage: Eukaryota > Metazoa > Chordata > Mammalia > Artiodactyla > Bovidae > Litocranius > Litocranius walleri. The sequence continues at coordinate 839,516 of SJYG01000382.1, forward strand.
AGAGCCAGACAAGAAACTCAGGCAAGGCTTTCCGGGGCTCCTGGGCCAGCTGCCGGCGGGCGTGAAGTCAAGTATCGGGCTCCTTTGCTTGCTCCTGGAAGTTGGGGAGGACCTTGTTCCCGCCACGGGTTGGGAGTAGGGGTGCCCAGGGGTCGGGCCGGAGGGTGGCTCGGGTAGCTTGCCCATCCCTGTGTGGCACTGAGCGCGTGGGACATGTGCAGTCTCTGTTCTCATTCCCGATGCACAGTTTCTCGCTCCCGGCTCTTCAGAAACAGCAGGATTTTTCTCTGCACTTTCTGGTGCAGAGCTTCCCCAGCTGCGCGCACACACAGTTATGTTTTGTTTCTTGTAGCTGCTTCATACCCTGTAGCTGGAGGAGAGGTGTGTCCAGGTGCCAGCTTTGCAGCGAAGGGCCAGGTCCCAGGCCTGTCTCACATCGGCTGTGTTCTGCCCACCTCTGATCTAAATCAATATCTGATTTGGGGCTGCTTCCCTTTCCTCTACGTTATGTTTAAAAGCAGTCTTGGATTTTTCAGCCTCCAGTTCAAGAAGGGCTCTAAAAGGGAGATGTCTAACCCGGCCTGCCCACAGCACCCTGCAACAATAGTCATCAGATTCAGAGCACAAAGCCAGGCCTGCCCACAGCACCCTGCAACAACAACCATCAGATTCAGAGCACAAAGCCAGGCCAGGCGCGCCCTTCAGTCCTTGGCCCTCAGTCCCTTCGCTCTTGTTTCATTTCTCACCTTCCCTTTATATTCATGTTGCGAATGCTAATGAAATACATGGACGCACAGCCCCTCCACCGTCCTTCTGAAGCTGAATCCCTGCACGGACAGCCCAAGAACCGTGTTTGAAGAAGCACCCAGGCAGCTGTGATCCTGCTGAAGTTTGGGAACCCTTGCCCCCTGCCCCTCTCTCTCCCAGCACCATCCCAGCTTGAATAATACCACTTCCATGGAACCAGTGGCTTGGGGAGCTCCTCACTGGAGATGGGAACAAATTTCCCAGCACCCCCTTCTACTGTGGCTCTAATATTAATGTTTATGATGGTATTGATGGTTCCTGGCTGAGTTTAGAGTATATTAACAGTATCCCTGACCAGTGGTCCAGAAGAGAAAGTCCTCCAACTTTGCAGACAAGCTCTGCCTGAGGCACTTCTACCCCATGGGCACATTATTGAACCTTTCTGGATCTCTCTAGGTGTCAATTTGCTCAACTTTAAAATAAGGATATATTTTATTTTCTTGGTCTCCAAAATCATGATGGACAGTGACTGCAGCCACGAAATTAAAAGACTCCTCCTCCTTGGAAGGAAAGCTATGACAAGCCTAGACGGCGTATTAAAAAGCAAAGACGTTACTTTGCCAACTAAGTCCATATAATCAATGCTATGGTTTTTCCAAGGTCACACAAAGCCTAGTATATTTCCTCAGAATTATTGGAACTACCTAAACGATTAAAGAAAGTTGGCAGAAACTACCTCCTTTTCTCTAAAAAAAAAAAAAAGTGTATATAGTGAGTAAGCCAATTGAGGTTTGAGTCCAGGGTCTGCTATTTACTCGCTGTATGACATTAGTCTAGTTAACTGACACCTGGAAATTGGGACGCTTGAGTTCTAGTCCTGGCTCCGACACCATAGCTGCATATAATCCCATAAAATTACTGTCAGGCTGCACCAGGCAAGGAAACATCCTACAGATGGTGTCTAGGCTTCTGTCTAAATCACTGTATGACCTGAGGTCTAAAATTGAAAATTTTGTCTATAGTCATGAAAGTATTGATTTAGTGAGTGTGAGAGGCAGGGCGAGCAGAGAAAGTCAGATAGCTGGGTACATCTAGTTGAAATCAAGGACAGTTAGAGCAGCAACAAGCTAGTCTCATAAAATGGAAGACTTCCACTCCCTCTTTAGAGAGTTTCACGGAGGAGCCCCAAGCTCCAAAAGGCTGTCTCAGATGCAGCCCTTTAGATCCTGAGAGAAGTGCTGTCTCTCACCTGACCAAGAGAAGATAACCTGCATCACCGGGGAATGCAGCTCGCCAAGAGGAGCTTCTCCTTCTCTTTCCAGCCAGAGACTTAGGCTTACCTACTCTGTGGATCACAACAAACTGTGGAAAATTCTGAAAGAGATGGGAATACCAGACCACCTGACCTGCCTCTTGAGAAACCTGTATGCAGGTTAGGAAGCAACAGTTAGAACTGGAAATGGAACAACAGACTGGTTCCAAATAGGAAAAGGAGTAAGTCAAGGCTGTATATTGTCACCCTGCTTATTTAACTTCTATGCAGAGTACATCATGAGAAATGCTGGACTGGAAGAAACACAAGCTGGAATCAAGATTGCTGGGAGAAATATCAGTCACCTCAGATATGCAGATGACCCCACCCTTATGGCAGAAAGTGAAGAGGAGCTAAAAAGCCTCTTGATGAAAGTGAAAGAGGAGAGCGAAAAGTTGGCTTAAAGCTCAACATTCAGAAAACGAAGATCATGGCATCTGGTCCCATCACTTCATGGGAAATAGATGGGGAAACAGTGGAAACAGTGTCAGACTTTATTTTGGGGGACTCCAAAATCACTGCAGATGGTGATTGCAGCCAGGAAATTAAAAGACGCTTACTCCTTGGAAGAAAAGTTATGACCAATCCAGATAGCATATTCAAAAGCAGAGACATTACTTTGCCAACTAAGGTCCGTCTAGTCAAGGCTATGGTTTTTCCTGTGGTCATGTATGGGTGTGAGAATTGGACTGTGAAGAAGGCTGAGCGCCGAAGAATTGATGCTTTTGAACTGTGGTGTTGGAGAAGACTCTTGAGAGTCCCTTGGACTGCAAGGAGATCCAACCAGTCCATTCTGAAGGAGATCAGCCCTGGGATTTCTTTGGAAGGAATGAACTCCGAGAGTTGGTGATGGAGGTGGAGGCCTGGTGTGCTGCAATTCATGGGGTCGCAAAGAGTTGGACACCACTGAGTGACTGAACTGAACTGAACTGCAGACCCGGGGATGGGGGAGAGTGCGCCCCCTGGGAAGAGTGCTGGAGCGGGTTGCCATTTCCTCCTGCAGGGGATCTTCCTGATCCAGGGACTGAACCCACGTCTCCAGCATCTACAGGTGGATTTTTTACCACTGAGCCACCTGGGAGGCCCCTTAGCATCATGGGAAGCATCAGATAAATGCAACCTTCTGTGTTTAACCTAAATAACATGCACATATTATGAGAATCCTCACAAGTACAAAGGCCAAGGGCCTGAAATGAATGTACAGCTGAACTTGTGAACAGAGACACTTCCATCTCCCATTGTTTAGTGGCAAAGCACAGAACACTTCAAAATTGACAGGGGTACTGTGTGGTCAAAGACTGGCTGATCATGGCAAAATATACACACTTGACTGTAAACCTTCTACCACGTTCTTTCTTTGATAAAATAAGGGGTGCTGGAGGACCCCGCTTCCAGCTCTGAGCTTCTGTGTGCCCAGGGATGTGTTGGAGATAGCCCTACCACCTCTCAAGAGCCAATTATTAAATACTCAGAAATTTTACAAGCCAGTGGTTAAACCTCAGATAACATGAAAATTGCTGTGTCTGGAATATTCACAGCACAGAAATTGGCAAAGGATACAACTTACGGCTTTTTTTTTTTTTTTTTAGAGCTAGCTTATCAGCATGTCGCTGAATATGAGCCATTTAACCACATATGGGGGGTGTGCAGGGCACAGCGTCAGAGGCTGTAAGGAGGTATTTCTCAACCAAACACATGGCCACCTTCCCAGGTGGCAGCGGAAATACAAGGATACATTTTTGTTTGTCAAAATAACAGATGGGCGCTACAGACATTTATTGAGCAGACGCTTGTTATGATAAATACCCCACAATGTGAAGAAACATCATGTCTAAAATGTCAAGTGCAACCCCATTGAGAAGCAGTGCATGCAGAACAAATATATTCTAACACCCATTTGGGCTCCCTTCTTTGAACCTGTACAGGAGATCACATTTGTATAAAATTATTGTCCATAGAAGGATCACGGGACTCACTGGTGGCCCCTTCTGAGGCACAGGGGGAGGATTTGATCCCTGGTCAGGCAGCTAAGACCCCACATGCCTCTAGGCCAAAAAAACCAAAGCAAACAGAAGCAGTATTGTAACAAATTCAAGACTTTAAAAATGGTCCACATAAAAAATCTTAGGAAAAAAAAGAGCAAACAGAAGCAGACGGGGCTCCACCCCAGATCGAAACCTGCTGATGATCCATTCCCTAACTTCCCACACCCAGTCTCCAGGCTCATCTGCCCTTTCTCCTTGAGTGCTCTCTTTGTCTTATTGCGTCTCCACTCTAAATTATTAATGAAAATTTTCTTTTAGCCTAGTTCTCTTGAGACACTGAATAACGAGGTTCAGTTCAGTTCAGTTCAGTCGCTCAGTCGTGTCTGACTCTTTGCGACCCCACGAATCACAGTACGCCAGGCCTCCCTGTGTATCACCATCTCCCGGAGTTCACTCAGACTCACGTCCATCGAGTCTGTTATGCCATCTCATCCTCGGTCGTCCCCTTCTCCTCCTGCCCCCAATCCCTCCCAGCATCAGAGTCTTTTCCAGTGAGTCAACTCTTCGCATGAGGTGGCCAAAGTATTGAAGTTTCAGGTTTAGCATCATTCCTTCCAAAGAAATCCCAGGGCTGATCTCCTTCAGAATGGACTGGTTGGATCTCCTTGCAGTCCAAGGGACTCTCAAGAGTCTTTTCCAACCACAGTTCAAAAGCATCAATTCTTCGGCACTCAGCCTTCTTCACAGTCCAACTCTCATATCCATACATGACCACAGGAAAAACCATAGCCTTGACTAGACGGACCTTAGTCAGCAAAGTAATGTCTTTGCTTTTGAACATACTATCTAGGTTGGTCATAACTTTTCTTCCAAGGAGTAAGCGTCTTTTAATTTCCTGGCTTCAGTCACCATCCGCAGTGATTTTGGAGTCCCCCAAAATAAAGTCTGACACTGTTTCCACTGTTTCCCCATCTATTTCCCATGAAGTGATGGGACCGGATGCCATGATCTTCATTTTCTGAATGTTGAGCTTTAAGTCAACTTTTTCACTCTCCTCTTTCACTTTCATCAAGAGACTTTTTAGTTCCTCCTCACTTTCTGCCATAAGGATGTTGTCATCTGCATATCTGAGGTTATTGATATTTCTCCTGGCAGTCTTGATTCCAGCTTGCATTTCTTCCAGTCCAGCGTTTCTCATGATGTACTCTGCATAGAAGTTAAATAAGCAGGATGACAATATACAGCCTTGACGTGCTCCTTTTCCTATTTGGAACCAGTCTGTTGTTCCATGTCCAGTTTGAACTGTTGCTTCCTGACCTGCATACAGATTTCTCTAGAGGCAGATTAGGTAGTCTGATATTCCCTTCTCTTTCAGAATTTTCTACAGTTTATTGTGATCCACACTGAATAAGGAAGGGGTTTCTATAATGGAAAAGAACATATATATACATATGTATGTCTAACTGAGTCACTTTGCTGTACAGCAAAGATTAAAACAACATTGTAAATTAACAGAGAAGAAGGAAGCGGCATGTTGGGCTGCAAGTGACAGAAAACCCAACTAGTAACAGCTTAAGCAGGTGATGATATGTTTTTCCTCATACTGATATCAGGAGGCAGACACTTGTTAGTTTCTTTTCAGCAGTTCAAAGATAGTGACTTCTTCCTAATGGTTTCAAGCTGCTTAGAAGTCTCCACCAAGCAAGGCCATTTCCCCAGGAGAAAATGAGGAACCAGATCAGAAAAGGGAGTCATCTGTCTCCAAAAGCAAAGGCTTTCCTCGCGGTCCCTAGACTCCGGCTTACCCCCCAAGGACCAGACTTGATCGCTGGTCCTGCATACACAGCCTAATTGCCAGCAAGCGTAAAGTGGATTTTAGCTTCCTATACTCCATCATAAGAGGAAAGTGAACTGAAATGACAGGTGAGAGAGCCACCCCCCGTGTGTCACCGGCAGAAACTTTCCCGCAGCCCTTCAGGGAATATCACAATTAAATATCGGCACATTAAAGGTGTAGAAACAGGCCTACTCAGAACAGGTTTTTGCGTGTGTGTGTGTGTGTGTGTGTGTGTGTGTGTGTGTTGGTTGCTCAGTCGTGTCCGACTCTTTGTGACCCCATCCAATAAGAATGGATTCTTCTCGTAAAACAAATACAACACAGCCGTGGGGGAGCTGGCACGTTCAAGGGCCCTCATCCACAACTGCTTTCTTCCCCCTGGATTCGTTCTGAAGAGCCCCGTCAATGCTCACTCTCTGGAGTCCATAAACAATGCATGTCAAATCATCACACTGTACACATTAATTAAGTAGCTTACAATTTGTTGTCCATTACAAATCGATTTTTAAAAGCCGTGGAAGCATCAACAAAAGAAGAGAGAAAAACCAGAAAATATTAACAGCTGCCCCTAGGGGCTCGCCAGGAAAACCCTTCCCCGTGGATTCTGCAGTCTCTTTCCCCAGGCTTCTCTTTCTACTGTGCAGAGATGAGTCAAGCCGTGTCAGCCATGAACCATTCTTTAAAGTCCCCGAGATTCACAGTAAACATCCTGGGGAAATGACTTCATTTCTCTAGAACCTTCAGGGAGAGAACACTTGGGTCAAAGGGATTTGGAATGTGAGAGGCTCAAGGTTCACAGTCTTGATCAGCAAACTAGCATTCAGCAGGAGGACCAACTAAATCATAGTTGATCGGGCCCTGCTCAGGGAATCTGATCCAGTAGGCCTATGGTACTTGGGTGCTCAGTGGATAAGTCGTGTCCAGCTCTTTGCGACACCAGGAACTATAGCCTGCCAGGCTCCTCTGTCCATGGGATTCTCCAGGCAGGAATACTGGAATGGGTTGCCATTTCCTCCTCCAGGAGATCTTCGCGACCCTCGGATCAATCTCACATCTCCTGCCTTAGAAGGCAGGTTTTTTACCACTGAGCCACCAGGGACGCAGGTTTGTGGTGAGGCCCCAGAATTTACATGTTTAGCAAGGCTCCAGGTGATCGCCTGTCACTGTGCTTCGAGAAACAATGCTTTCAAGGAAAGGATGTAGAAGGTCAACTTAAAGATGGTAGGGTGCTGAGAGGGATAACACCTAGCACTTTCCCTGTGAAGGAAGAGGCAGGTTATCAGGAAAGGGGGATGGGAATGGAGAGAGGAAGTCATGAGGAGAGGATATAAGATGTAAGCTAGCCACGAGAGGGAGTCGTCAGCATGCGCTCTGGGCTGACGCCCGCACCAAAGCAGTTATGATACCAGTTTCCACTGGGCAGTGTCTCTGTGCTAGGGACTGTACTAAGAATTTTGTGTGCATTTATCCCTCCTAAAACACCATGTATTAGGAATTTTATAAACCCCATTTAACAAGGAGACAGCAAGCTCATGGGTCTAGTAAGTGGGGAATCTAGGATTTAAATTCACGAATTGCAGAGTTAATGGTATCAGCAACCCTGCTGCGTGTGTGCTAGTCGCTCAGTCGTGTCCAACTCCTTGCGACCCCGTGGACTGTAGCCCGCCAGACTCCTCTGTCCATGAGATTCTCCAGGCAAGAATACTGGAGGGGGTTGCCATGCCCTCCTCCAGGGGATCTTCCTAACCCAGGGATCGAACCAGGGTCTCCTGCATTGCAGACAGATTCTTCACCTTCTGAGACACCAGGGAACCCAGCAACCCTGCTATTCTGAGTTAAAAGCATCCGTTAAGCTATTTTGAAATGAATCTCATCCTAAAGAACCCACGTGACTTCTTTCTGTGGTCAGTGTTGAGGATTTCCCACAATGCATCCTTTAGATTTCCTCAATCTCTGCTGACGACAGTAGCAAAGCAAGAGAGAGGTGTGACAGGATGTCCCTGGTGCTCCTGGTTTAGACTCCACACTTCCAACACAGGGGGCGGAAATTTAGATCCCACATACTTCGGCCAAAGAAAGAGGAGAGAGAGAGAGGTGTCAGGTGTAGCAGGACGGGGTAAGCTGGTTTCTCTGGAAGGGCCTCACAGTTTGGAGAGTTTGCTGTAATGGAGCTGACCCTCAGGCTTCCAGACCAGTCACTAAACTCTCACGACTCCGGTAGACTAAATACCACTTCATTCATCCGTAACAAAGAGGAAATGCCTCCTCTCAGTGGGAACCAGAATCTTACATTATCCCCGCAGCAAGTTCTTCTGACAAAACCAAAGTATCTGGGGCTCAGACTAATATTCAGAGTGCCATTTGGTGAGTCAGACTATTTATAAGAGGTAAAGTAAGATGCTGATATTCAGCTGGTAGGCCATAGCATGGTTAGCAGGTATTTTCAGCCAGCACGCATTCTGACATCTGTATCTATGCTCTACTGATTAAATAATTTTTGTAGTTAGATTACCTAGATGATAAAACACAGAAAACCATAAATCACAGGCACTCGGTAGGAATGTTAATTTAGAAGCAAGCAGCAAATAAGATGATGACTAATATTATTATAAAGTGGAGCATCTCATCAAAGGAAGATATTATAAATATTTAGTATATTTTGAAAGTAGGAAATGCCCAAGAAGGTTTCAAATAACATAGCTTTTTTCTGTTTACATATTTGGTTAAAAAATAAGTTTACTCTGCTGGAAAATTAAGCTATATATCAAAGTGAATTTCCATATGATTTAGATGAGAATATATACTAAGAAACAAATAACTAGCTATAAACCCCGTGGAGGTGGCTCACCTATAGAATACTAAGTACACAGGGTAACAACATGGCTGCTTATCTAAAGAGAAGTAAAGAACAGCTACTTGTAATGCAAATATTCCAGTAGCTCTTACAAGAGTCAAATGTAAATCAAATGGCCACATATGAAGGCAGAATAATTTATTACTTTTGTTATTTTAACTTCTCCCAATGTAAATATTAATATACCCTTAATGTATAAAGCAAAGAGGGATGCTCACAATATAAAGTCACACATTTTTAAAGATGCTCAAAACAGTACTTTCCAAAAATATTCATACAAAAACCCCAAGCACTGTTCAATTATGTAACAGCCTGGAAAGTGCTGACACGGTTGCACTGTGCGCACTGATGCGCTGAACTGTTGATTCGGGTCAGTTACTAGAACAGTTCTACTCAGTCGCCTAAGCATGACAGCTACTTTACTCCCCACTTGGAGTCACCACTACAAAGAGAAACCACGACCTCGGAAGCAAGCCGCTGTCTTGTCGCCCCCTCTGCACCAGGCCCAGAAGCAGAGCCCGCAGCGAGCAGCGGCTCCAGAGCTCATGGGAACACTGTGGAAAAACGAGAACTTTGTTAAAAAACCTACAAAGTCAGCCTCACAGAGAATTATGCTCAATGCTTTATAATAACTTATAAGGAAAAATAAACTGAAAAAATATATACGTCTGTGTAACTGAATCAGTCTCTTTGCTGTACACCTGAAACTAACACAGCCTTGTAAATCACCTATACCTCCATTAAAAAAAAATAATTCTCATCCATACACAGGTCACAAGCGGTGTTGTACTGTTATTATTCAAAAAGTATTTCAGAACTCTAGAGTGTGTATATTTTTCCTTGAACGCTTAAGTACCTCTAAGGTGAAGTCGCTCAGTCGTGTCCGACTCTTTGCGACCCCGTGGACTGTAACCCACTAGGCTTCTTCGTCCATGGGATTCTCCAGGCAAGAATACTAGAGTGGATTGCCATTTCCCTCTCCATAAGAACCTCTAAAGAGTACTTTTATTTATAGGCTTTCCGCAAGTATTAAAACCTTTAAAATAAAGTGCCCTCAAAAATAACAATCCCTTCAGTGTGTGGAATTCTAAAGCATAAAGCTTTGGGCTATATGACAGTTGAACAAAAAAATGTGAAGACATTTTGCTCCTCCTCAAAGAAATAAGATGCTGCCAGTATGAAATCCTGGCACAGTTTCCGAAGGGGCCGGTTGGTAACGTGGGATCTGGCGCCATCTACTGGGAAGTCATAGTAACTTGCCCCTACTTGTTTCTTTGGCTGAATAGTCTGTGATTTATCATTTAATCTATCTGTGAAACAGGTACTCCTGTGAAAGTGACTGGAAAGGAATTTGCTAATGTAAAAATACCATGTTTACAGTGGGGCTTTGTTCCTTTTGAATGGCCATATATGTTTTCTAAGAAAATAGGTTGATTTTAATATTTACAAAGCACAAGAAATAGAGAGACTAGAAAGACACAATGAGAAAACAAGCAGTGCCAGGACAGAGGAAAGCTCTTGGGACTTCTCCAGGGGGCCCAGTGGCTAGGACGCCACACTGCACTGGTGGGGGCCAGGGTTCAGTCCCTGGTGAGGAAGCTAGGATCCCACAAGCTCCACGGGGCAGGAAAAAAAAGAAAAAAAAAACCCTTAAGGTCACTCAGCCAAAGAAGGTCGGCATTGGAGATGATCACAAATCTGATGCTGGCAACCGAGTCATTTGACCCATCAAAACTAAAGACCTACTTTTTCTCTTACAATTCAGAATTAAAGCTGGTTATCTAGCATAACATCAATTAAGATCTCCTATGAATTAGCATTATGAGAAATCTATTCTAATAGATTTACTCCCTGGTGGTAATGAGAAGAAACTCTGAAGGCATTCTTTGAAATGTCAGAGAAAAATAAATACGTGGTTTAGCTTGACTAGAAGTTCCGGGATAAACCGCATTTCGCGTGTGAAGTTCTGGGGCTTTGCCTGGGCCACAGAAACTGCAGCCCCATAGGAGATGAGGTGCTGGAAGACGCAGTGAGCAGGTGACTCGCTCCGTTGCCAAGAAATGACGTCTGCTTTTTTACCAGATACCAAGAACATGCTGCAGGTTTCTTTATAGATACTTTTTCTTCCATAGATCTGAAGGAAAGTGTAATCCCAGACCTGCGTGTGCTCCTCGGTTGCACAGAGGTCTCCAAGGGGACCAACATCAGACCATATTCTGCTCCCACTCTGCAGGCATCTTCTAGCACAATGTCTGATACGCTGGCCCGATACAGCACTCACACAGCAGTGTCAGTCGCTCAGTCGTGTCTGACTCTCCGCAACGCCGTGGACTCTAGCCCTCCAGGCTCTTCTGTCCACGGACTCTCCAGGCAGGAAGACTGGAGTGGGCTACTGCCGGGGTCCAGCCCCGGTGGATCCAGGGTAATTCGAAGGGGAGACGGAATTGGCATCCTAGGAAAAAACGTATTTAATTACAGATATAGAGAGAGATTAGAAAAGAATAGTGTAGTAGGAAAATTGGTGGAGAAAGAGGCTGAATAACTTGGTTTACATGGGATACCAATAAAATTCGAGCACCCACGTTCCAGATGGGAATTCAGCCAGAAAACGGGGAGCAAGAAAGAAATGACACAGGGGAATCAGTCTTTCCAGAAACTGATCCGATTTCTTTATTTTTCAGGTTTACTTATATACTTTTTGTTATACATAGGGATGAATACAGAGTCACGTGGGGGTCAGCAGACCTGACCCTTTTCACAATCAGGTGCTTCATATAAAATTATACAAAGGTCTTAGGGGTTTTACATCATCTTCTGGCCATGAGACCTGCTGACATTTTATGATACTTTCTTTCTGATAACCAAAAAACTTATTTTTTCCAAGGATGTTTTTCTTAAACCAGGCACCACCCTCTGAAGGTACCAGATAAAGTTACATTCCTATAGGGTGAGGATGTAGTGCGTTACAACTAAGAAAGGAATTTATTTAACCTAAGGTTAACATGATTAATCTTAAAGGTTAATACTTATTTCTCCTATATGCTAGTTATATTCATTATAAGGGCAGAGAATATGGAGATTTAGCAGCAAACATCAGCCCAACAAATGAAAACCCTTCACCAATGTTCCCCTTAAGATCTATTTAGTCTTAAGATAGTGATAAAGTTACATTTTTACATAGCAAGGGCACAGTGATTTATAACAAAGTGCAGTGATCTATAACAAAAGAGAAAATTCATTAATTCAAAAAGTCTAGTATTGCTAACATCAAAAACTACTATATTTCCTTTTCTATATTCCAAATACATTAATATATTCCCAGGTGCCTGAGGATATGGAGGCCTGGCGGCAATCATTGACTCAACAATGAAGAAAGCCCTATGCTAATTAAGACTTTCAAAATACTCCAAACTCTCTCTGCTGTTTATGGTTGAGAGGTTGTCACACAAGCTAGTCTGTCAGCAGAGAGGTTTGACCTGAGACACCCTTGTCACACCCAGGGCAGGGAATTAGCAGTAATTATTGGCACAACAAATGAAAAACCCTTCACCAATATAATTCCTAATCAACCCACTATACTATACTAATAATTTTCTAACTTCTCAAAAGAGTCTGTATATAGAAAGTTTACAGCATCTCATGCCTCTCACGGCTGGGAGGCTGTAAATAATCACATGTGGCCGGACGAATCCACTCAGGCAGGCTAGAGAACCTTCAGAGGAGTCTGTAAGTTGAAACACTCTTGTCACGCCCAGGAATTTTTATTAACTGGAGCTGCAAGTTAACTCCTTCTCCGAGAGAAATGGTGATGGGGGAGAGCCCCCCGTAAAGTCAGAGGTGTAGGTGAGATCATAAGTAAAGCAGGCAGACTCTGGTTTTGGGGGTAGATGCTTGGGAACAGGGGGTTTCTTGAGGCCCGATCCCGCCTTTGCGTATGCCGAGCCTCCTTCCTCATGACCTTTGCCATGGGCGGAGTTCCTCACGCTGGCTCCGGGCAGGTTACCATTCCCTTCTCGACCCAGGGATTGAACCCAGGGTCTCCTGTTTTGCAGGCAGATTCTTTACCGTCTGAGCCACCATGGAAGCCCCTACTCATACCGTAGGCACGCAATAAATGTTTTAATTAGGTAACTAAAATGTAAACCTAGGGCGAAGGCAGGGGGTGGGGAATAGGAAGACAAGAAAAGAACAATGAAGGAAAAGAAGCAAGGAAACTCGAGATGTCTCTTTACCGGCCCTCACAGCAGGGCCAGAAATCGCTCCAGCACTAATATCTGAGCAATGTCTGTTTAAAAGTGTGACCATGGTTTTTTTTTTTAACTCCAACTGATATTTGATAGAAAAACACAATTTGCTTGGTAAGTAGACTCATTACAAATGGCTGAAAGTTGAAACACTACCATACCTGGCATGTCAATCAAAGTTTAATCAGAGAAATGAGCTAGTAGCAGTGATCTATGTAAGAAAGGATTTATCATAGCAATTGGACCTCATGGAATTGTGGGAGCTGGTTAAACTGTCTGTGGAAGGCATTTACTTCTAGTGCCAGGGCCTGGAGTGAGTGGGGCTGGCCCTCAGAAAGGAAAGATGGATGTAAGCGGAAAAGAGCAAAGAGAAACTGGGGCCTGCAGAAAGAGGCGGGATGTGTGCGTGTGCGTGCATGCGCGCACGCTGAGCCTCTTCCATCGCGTCCGACTCTTTGCAGCCCCAGGGACTGCAGCCCGCCAGGCTCCTCTGTCCATGGGGTTCTCCAGGCGAGAACGCTGGGGTGGGTTGCCATGCCCTCCTCCAGGGGTTCTCCCTGACCCAGGATGGAACCTGTCTCCAGAGATCGAGCCGGTGGCTCCTGCATGGCAGGCGGATGCTAAGCCGCCGGCAAGCCTTGACATGATGTGTATGGAGAAGCCAAAGCCCGCATCTCTCCCGGGCCCCAGCTTATAATGAGAAGAAACTCTGAAGGCATTCTTTGAAATGTCAGAGAAAAATAAATACGTGGTTTAGCTTGACTAGAAGTTCCGGGATAAACCGCATTTCGCGTGTGAAGTTCTGGGGCTTTGCCTGGGCCACAGAAACTGCAGCCCCATAGGAGATGAGGTGCTGGAAGACGCAGTGAGCAGGTGACTCGCTCCGTTGCCAAGAAATGACGTCTGCTTTTTTACCAGATACCAAGAACATGCTGCAGGTTTCTTTATAGATACTTTTTCTTCCATAGATCTGAAGGAAAGTGTAATCCCAGACCTGCGTGTGCTCCTCGGTTGCACAGAGGTCTCCAAGGGGACCAACATCAGACCATATTCTGCTCCCACTCTGCAGGCATCTTCTAGCACAATGTCTGATACGCTGGCCCGATACAGCACTCACACAGCAGTGTCAGTCGCTCAGTCGTGTCTGACTCTCCGCAACGCCGTGGACTCTAGCCCTCCAGGCTCTTCTGTCCACGGACTCTCCAGGCAGGAAGACTGGAGTGGGCTACTGCCGGGGTCCAGCCCCGGTGGATCCAGGGTAATTCGAAGGGGAGACGGAATTGGCATCCTAGGAAAAAACGTATTTAATTACAGATATAGAGAGAGATTAGAAAAGAATAGTGTAGTAGGAAAATTGGTGGAGAAAGAGGCTGAATAACTTGGTTTACATGGGATACCAATAAAATTCGAGCACCCACGTTCCAGATGGGAATTCAGCCAGAAAACGGGGAGCAAGAAAGAAATGACACAGGGGAATCAGTCTTTCCAGAAACTGATCCGATTTCTTTATTTTTCAGGTTTACTTATATACTTTTTGTTATACATAGGGATGAATACAGAGTCACGTGGGGGTCAGCAGACCTGACCCTTTTCACAATCAGGTGCTTCATATAAAATTATACAAAGGTCTTAGGGGTTTTACATCATCTTCTGGCCATGAGACCTGCTGACATTTTATGATACTTTCTTTCTGATAACCAAAAAACTTATTTTTTCCAAGGATGTTTTTCTTAAACCAGGCACCACCCTCTGAAGGTACCAGATAAAGTTACATTCCTATAGGGTGAGGATGTAGTGCGTTACAACTAAGAAAGGAATTTATTTAACCTAAGGTTAACATGATTAATCTTAAAGGTTAATACTTATTTCTCCTATATGCTAGTTATATTCATTATAAGGGCAGAGAATATGGAGATTTAGCAGCAAACATCAGCCCAACAAATGAAAACCCTTCACCAATGTTCCCCTTAAGATCTATTTAGTCTTAAGATAGTGATAAAGTTACATTTTTACATAGCAAGGGCACAGTGATTTATAACAAAGTGCAGTGATCTATAACAAAAGAGAAAATTCATTAATTCAAAAAGTCTAGTATTGCTAACATCAAAAACTACTATATTTCCTTTTCTATATTCCAAATACATTAATATATTCCCAGGTGCCTGAGGATATGGAGGCCTGGCGGCAATCATTGACTCAACAATGAAGAAAGCCCTATGCTAATTAAGACTTTCAAAATACTCCAAACTCTCTCTGCTGTTTATGGTTGAGAGGTTGTCACACAAGCTAGTCTGTCAGCAGAGAGGTTTGACCTGAGACACCCTTGTCACACCCAGGGCAGGGAATTAGCAGTAATTATTGGCACAACAAATGAAAAACCCTTCACCAATATAATTCCTAATCAACCCACTATACTATACTAATAATTTTCTAACTTCTCAAAAGAGTCTGTATATAGAAAGTTTACAGCATCTCATGCCTCTCACGGCTGGGAGGCTGTAAATAATCACATGTGGCCGGACGAATCCACTCAGGCAGGCTAGAGAACCTTCAGAGGAGTCTGTAAGTTGAAACACTCTTGTCACGCCCAGGAATTTTTATTAACTGGAGCTGCAAGTTAACTCCTTCTCCGAGAGAAATGGTGATGGGGGAGAGCCCCCCGTAAAGTCAGAGGTGTAGGTGAGATCATAAGTAAAGCAGGCAGACTCTGGTTTTGGGGGTAGATGCTTGGGAACAGGGGGTTTCTTGAGGCCCGATCCCGCCTTTGCGTATGCCGAGCCTCCTTCCTCATGACCTTTGCCATGGGCGGAGTTCCTCACGCTGGCTCCGGGCAGGTTACCATTCCCTTCTCGACCCAGGGATTGAACCCAGGGTCTCCTGTTTTGCAGGCAGATTCTTTACCGTCTGAGCCACCATGGAAGCCCCTACTCATACCGTAGGCACGCAATAAATGTTTTAATTAGGTAACTAAAATGTAAACCTAGGGCGAAGGCAGGGGGTGGGGAATAGGAAGACAAGAAAAGAACAATGAAGGAAAAGAAGCAAGGAAACTCGAGATGTCTCTTTACCGGCCCTCACAGCAGGGCCAGAAATCGCTCCAGCACTAATATCTGAGCAATGTCTGTTTAAAAGTGTGACCATGGTTTTTTTTTTTAACTCCAACTGATATTTGATAGAAAAACACAATTTGCTTGGTAAGTAGACTCATTACAAATGGCTGAAAGTTGAAACACTACCATACCTGGCATGTCAATCAAAGTTTAATCAGAGAAATGAGCTAGTAGCAGTGATCTATGTAAGAAAGGATTTATCATAGCAATTGGACCTCATGGAATTGTGGGAGCTGGTTAAACTGTCTGTGGAAGGCATTTACTTCTAGTGCCAGGGCCTGGAGTGAGTGGGGCTGGCCCTCAGAAAGGAAAGATGGATGTAAGCGGAAAAGAGCAAAGAGAAACTGGGGCCTGCAGAAAGAGGCGGGATGTGTGCGTGTGCGTGCATGCGCGCACGCTGAGCCTCTTCCATCGCGTCCGACTCTTTGCAGCCCCAGGGACTGCAGCCCGCCAGGCTCCTCTGTCCATGGGGTTCTCCAGGCGAGAACGCTGGGGTGGGTTGCCATGCCCTCCTCCAGGGGTTCTCCCTGACCCAGGATGGAACCTGTCTCCAGAGATCGAGCCGGTGGCTCCTGCATGGCAGGCGGATGCTAAGCCGCCGGCAAGCCTTGACATGATGTGTATGGAGAAGCCAAAGCCCGCATCTCTCCCGGGCCCCAGCTTCGGTGATGAGAGCGACCTGCAAGCGGCAAAGAAAAGGAAGGCAAAGAAGATGCCTAACGTACGGTGTGACCCCATTTTATTGAAACTAAAAAAGACAAATCTGATCTATAGAGCAGTGGCCCCCCACTCCAGTGCTCTTGCCTGAAAAGTCCCATGGATGGAGGAGCCTGGTGGGCTGCAGTCCATGGGGTCACTAAGAGTGGGACACGACTGAGCGACTTCACTTTCACTTTTCACTTTCATGCACTGGGGAAGGAAATGGCAACCCACTCCAGTGTTCTTGCCTGGAGAATCCCAGGGACGGGGGAGCCTGGTGGGCTGCTGCCTATGGGGTCGCACAGAGTCGGACAGGACTGAAGCGACTCAGCAGCAGCAGCAGCAATGTATAGGGACAGAAGGCAGATGAGTTATTGTTCAGGACTAGGAGCAAGGGGAGAGGGGGCCGGATCAGAACACAGGAACAACTGTGCACGATGGAAGTGGTCTGATTTTGGTGGTAGTCCACAGGGGTATATAGTTTTCAAAAATAATTGAACTGTGCATTTTTAATGGGCACATTTTATCAGACATAAGCTATACCAGAATATGGAGCTGACTTATTTTAAAATGAGACTGGAGTGAGTCCCGTTCTCCCACTATTAGCGGCAGCATTCCTTTAGTCTTTCTTTCAAATGCATTGTTGATTAGAGGATAATTGCCCTCAGTGTTGGTTTCTGCTGCACAGCAGCATGAATCAGCTGAGAGGACCTGTAACCCCGCCCTCCCGAGCCCCTGTGCCACCCCTGCCCATCCACACCTCTCGTCATCACAGAGCAGCCGGCTGAGCTCCCTGCCTCATACCAGCTGTAGGATTTTTCTTCACTTAATCTCTTCTCTGTGCTAAATTTGAGAAATGGGTTTTCTGACTACTGAGGAATTGTTTGCTGAAAACTGAAAACCTGGATCTGTCAAAGAGTCCTAGAAAATGTAAAAACTTTACCAAGAACAAGGGCGCTCACTCAGCACTGGATGTTGCAAAGTAATTATGTACGAAAGGGCTCTAGGCTGACCCTCACCACTGGGACGCTCAGAATGCCCAAGAAGAAAGTCCGCATGTTTTGACATTTTAGTACTAACATTAGCTCCCCATTAACCAAGAGCACACTTCTTTATATTATATCAGGTCAGCCTCAGCCAGCACACTTTAAGGTCATGGCTACCTCTTGAATCTTTCTATTTTTTATTATACTGTGCCAAAATTTTCATCAGAAGAAGCTGACAGGGAGAAAAAGAGAAGAGAAGAAAAGGTCAGCGCCCACAGAAAATTAGACTTTCTTCCTGCTTTCAGCAGTCAGAGTGACTTTTATCACAGACAAAAAAGAAAGTTGCTGTATTTGGATTTCACACATATAAACATGCAAGGAACATTGGCTATAAAAAGCTTTTTCACTGTTCTGGATCCTAAAGGGCATGTACCTTTCACTTCTTCTTTACTCAAACATTTTCATTAAGACTTCCCAGAATAAAGGACAAAATGAGTCATCGTAACAAAAGCAGAGTGGAAACCCAGAAAACAATTTTTATAAAATGTGAGATTTCTATGTCCAAATGCAAAGAGTTTATCTTCAAATGTGTCATGGCGTGTGCTATGTCAAACTGTACAAGTATGACTTCATTCTGGAAAAAAAAGAAAAGAGCCTTTTTCACTCTCCTTTTAGAGGAAATGTATTTAAAATCATTACTATAGGAAATGATATGGTAAAGTGTCTGCCTGCAGTGCAGGAGACCCGTGTTCGATCCCTGGGTTAGGAATATCCCCTGGAGAAGGAAATGGCAACCCACTCCAGTACTCTTGCCTGGAAAATCCCATGGACAGAGGAGCCTGGTAAGCTACAGTCCATGGGATCACAAAGAGTCGGACACGACTGAGAGACTTCACTTTCACTTAAAATGTATGATTAGGAGTTTCTTTATGTGATGCGTTGACAGTCACGACCAAGTATAAGTGTGCTTGCAGCTGGTTAAAATAAAAGGAAGAGCATCCGAATAGCTGTGACTTTGTAAGCTAAAAGATTAAAGACTGTTTTGAAGGTTGGAATTAGTCCTCATAAAGAGGAGGAGGCAGTTTCATAAATTTCATTTTTACCAGTAGAGAATCAAAATGCCTTTTGCTTATGAAGATGGGAAGAAGAGACCATGCTTTCAGAATATTAAAACATCTTTACTGACGTTGGCTTTTAAAGCAGAAGCAGGGTAATCCTCTTATTATTCATTATTCTTTCAGGAACAATAAAACCAGGCAAAATCTGACTGCATGACAGTTTTAACTTGCATGTTACATAATGGAAATGGGAATCTTTATGAACTTTGATAAATTCATTAAATCAACATTTGCCAAGCATATGTATGAGATACTGTTCTAAGCCCAAGACAAGAATTTGCCTCTTTCTGGGACTTCCCTGTGGTCCGTGGTTAAAACTCCACTTTGCAATGCAGGGGACGCAGGTTCCATCCCTGGTCAAGACCTAAGATCCCACGTCCTGTGGAGCAGCTACGCCGGAGCCTGCACCCCCCGAGCCTGTCACCACAGCGAGAGAGTCCGAGCACCACAGGAAACGTCCCGCAGGCCACAGCTAACACCTGGCAACAGAGCTGAGTGCATTAATTGAGTGATTTTTTCAAAAAGAATTTGCTTTTTTCCTCTGGGGGACAAAAAAAACACACACCACTAATCTCAAAAAAATAATTGGGAAGAAAGAACACCACTGTCTTAAGGGCACAGGTTTTCAGCATCTTTCGCTCAGCCAGTGAACTGAGATGAAGACCAGCTTTCCCTCCAGCACGTGGACATCATGCTTCGGCCTCTCTGTTCAAGTGTTGTGTGCTGAGTTTGTGCGTCTAACTTGTCCTTCAGGCTTCTCTCCACCTAAGAATCCTTCCAGCCTCAACTCGTCTCTGTCACAGCCTCGCCAGCCCCCAAACCCCACGTGGCTTGTTTGGGACACTCAGTGTGAGACATGCCCGGAGAGGCTCTCTCCCCACTTGTACCTCCATGCCGCGTAGAGCTCCTGGGTAGACGAGAAATGAGTGAAGGGACCCCTTCTTCCAGAAGTTATCCTCCAGAGAAGCACTGGAGGGCTGTGAGTGTGCTCAGCTGTGTCTGACTCTATGTGACCCCATGGACTGTAGCCTCCCAGGCTCCTTTGCCCATGAGATTCTCCAGGCCAGAATCCTGGAGTGGGTTGGCATTTTCTCCCCCAGGGATCTTCCCATCCCAGGGATCAGAACCTACATATCCTTGTCTCTTGCATTGACAGGTGGATTTTTTACCACTGAGCCACCTGGGAAGACTTGGGTGGGGGCTTCCAGGACATGAAAAAAATAAAAAAAAATCTACTCAGCTTAAAATATTTCCCAGGAATAAACTGCATATCAGAGACTGATTTATGATGAGAGTTCCAGTTAATAATTGCAAACACGCATTTGGAAGGCTAATCTCACTAGCCACTCATGTTAAGTCAATGTCAGTTGCGCTTAAGTGCAACTTTGTTGGAAAAGAGATGCCAAGGTCACGTGGTCTGTCTGGGCAGGCCTGTGTCAGCTTTCACAACACCGCTGAGACTGGCCTGCATGTTCAGTTCAGTTCAGTTCAGTTGCTCAGTCGTGTCCGACTCTTTGCGACCCCATGAATTGCAGCACGCCAGGCCTCCCTGTTCATCACCATCTCCCGGAGTTCACTCAGACTCACGTCCATCAAGTCCATGATGCCATCCAGCCATCTCATCCTCGGTTGTCCCCTTCTCCTCCTGCCCCCAATCCCTCGCAGCATCAGAGTTTTTTCCAATGAGTCAACTCTTCGCATGAGGTGGCCAAAGTACTGGAGTTTCAGCTTTAGCATCATTCCTTCCAAAGAAATCCCAGGGCTGATCTCCTTCAGAATGAACTGGTTGGATCTCCTTGCAGTCCAAGGGACTCTCAAGAGTCTTCTCCAACACCACAGTTCAAAAGCATCAATTCTTCGGCGCTCAGCCTTCTTCATAGTCCAACTCTCACATCCATACATGACCACAGGAAACACCATAGCCTTGACTAGATGGATCTTAGTCAGCAAAGTAATGTCTCTGCTTTTGAATATGCTATCT
>SJYG01000382.1:873563-892255 GCA_006410535.1 Litocranius walleri
CTTAGGCACCTGAGAATATATTAATCAATGTATTTGGAATATAGAAAAGGAAATATAGTAGTTTTTGATGTTAGCAATACTAGACTTTTTGAGTTAATGAATTTTCTCTTTTGTTATAGACTACTGTACTTTGTTATAAATCACTGTGTCCTTGCTATGCAAAAATGTAACCTTATCACTATCTTAAGACTAAATAGATCGTAAAGGGAACATTGGTGAAGGATTTTCATTTGTTGGACTGATGTTTGCTGCTAAGTCTTCATATTCCCTACTCTTATAATGAATATAACCAGCATATAGGAGAAATAAGTATTAACCTTTAAGCATATAAGAGAAATAAGTATTAACCTTTAAGACTAATCACCTTAAACCTTAGGTTAAGTAAATTCCTTTCTTGACTGTAACTCACTACACCCTCACCCTATAGGAATGCAACTTCATTGGAGGGTGGTGCCTTGGAAAAATAAGCTTTCTGGTTAACTGACCAGTATCAGAAAAGGCCATAAAATGTCAGTGGACCTCATGGTCAGAAGATGTTGTAAAAACTCATAAGACCTTTGTATAATTTTATATGAAACACCTGATTGTGACAAGGGTCAGGTCTGCTGACCCCCGCGTGACTCTGTATTCATCCCTATGTGTAACACAAGGTATATAAACAAACCCGAAAAATAAAGAAATTGGATCAGTTCCAGAAAGACTGATTCCCTCATGTCGTTCTTCTCTGCTCCTCAATTTTCGGGCTGAATTCCCATCTGGAGCGTGGGTGCCCGCCATACAGATGGTGCAAATTCCTTGTCTGGAATTTTATTGGTACCCCACGTAAGCCAAGTTATTTAGCCCCTTTCTCTCTCTCTCTTACTATTTTCTGGCCGAATTCCCATCTGGTGCATAGGACCCACCAAACCTACTAATTCTGCCTGGGCTTCTAAGATCGGACCAGGGAGGGTCTCAGTGCCTCCTCTCCTTCGGGAGAACGGGAAGACGCCTGCGGCCTTCGTAGGTGGTGATTGGTACCCTGTGTTAACCAAGTTATTTGGCTTCTTTTCCTCTGCTAAAATCTTAGTCCCTGTCTATCTGTAATTAAATAAGTTTTTCCTAGGCTGCCTACTCCGTCTCCACCTTCGAATCACCCTGGATCCACCAGGGCGGGACACCGGTAAAGTATGGATGTGAGAGGTGGAACGTGAAGAAGGCTGAGTGCCGAAGAATTGATGCTTTTGAACTGTGGTGTTGGAGAAGACTCTTGAGAGTCCCTTGGACTGCAAGGAGACCCAACCAGTCCATTCTGAAGGAGATCAGTCCTAGGTGTTCTTTGGAAGGAATGATGCTAAAGCTGAAACTCCAGTACTCTGGCCGCCTCATACGAAGAGTTGACTCATTGGAAAAGACTCTGATGCTGGGAGGGATTGAGGGCAGGAGGAGAAGGGGACAACTGAGGATGAGATGGCTGGATGGCATCACGGACTCGATGGATGTGAGCCTGAGTGAACTCCGGGAGTTGGTGATGGACAGGGAGGCCTGGCGTGCTGCGATTCATGGGGTCGCAAAGAGTCGGACACGACTGAGTGACTGAACTGAACTGAACTGAATCAACAGAGTAAGAGAATCCCTACTGTTTGCTGCTAAGTCGCTTCAGTCGTGTCCAACTCTGTGCGACCCCATAGACGGCAGCCCACCAGGCTCCCCTGTCCCTGGGATTCTCCAGGCAAGAGCACTGGAGTGGGTTTAATCCAATCTAAAACACTGCATTCAGTAAGAACGCAGAGAACACTGCATTTTCTCACCGTTTTTACGCGGAACTCGTCATGTACTGATCTATTACTAATAGATCGTTTCTTTTATTCTTTAGACCAGACCATGCTACTTCTAAATTTTGCTAATATGCCATAATAAGGCAATAGCCCAATCATAAGCCAGGTTTGTTTGTTTGTTTTTTACTAGCCTCTTTCCCCCTTTTCTCATTCCATTTTTGGGTAACACCAGCTGCTGCATCTTTTCCCTGTGAAAAGACAGAACCAAATAAGAGAGGAAGGGCGTTGGGATTAAAGAGAGGTGGGACAAGGCAAGGAGCAAGAAATGCCTGGCTCCCTTCTATCCTTCATGGAAAACTGAGGAAGAGGAGCGCATACATAACGCAGACCCATGCTCACAAGCTGGAACTCTGGCCAAATTTTACACTGAAAACAATTAAAAAGATCAAACAAAAAATTCTTTACAGGTATACAGCATAAGGACTGAAAGAACTAGCAAGCAGCCCTGTGCTAATTTCTTTTTTTTAATTGTATCATTGACCAGATACTCATTGGAAGTAAACAGTGGATTGCTGCTGAGAAAAGAAAAAATGCTACTGCGGTCTTAGAATCTGGGGAGGAAGAAAGTGCGTCCCAGCTAGGTCCAGGGTGTATCATGTAAACTGTGTCTCAGTCTGGGCACAGTGTTTTAAGAGTTGCTTGAACACATTTAAAGAGCAGTACAAAGGGCAGGGAAACCCATAACTATTTTATGAGCAGGAGTGGAAGAAACATAAAGAGAGCTGAGCTCCTGTGCATAAAAGCAAGGAGCGAAATCAAAGAGCAAACTAAACCCTGCTGGACGCAGAAAGTATCTGTGGCAATTACAAGGCGCTGTTGGAGATCTGGTGGGCCCAGAGTAATAAGGATTTCTTACACTGCTATCACAGAGAGCCACCGATCCATCTTTCTAAAGTGCAAAATAAATGCTCCGGATGCACTCATCATTAAATGGATCAAGTGCCTCAGAAGAAGAAAGAAAAACAAATAATTTACTTTAAAAGGCTACATGTACAAAGGGGGTCGCATGACAGGGTTTGGGGGGGCTGATGGATTGCTCTGGGTCTTGGCAGTAGAAGTGGTTATGCGACTCTTCACGTGTTAAAATCCGCAAGTCTGTCCACCTAAAACAGACAGAGTTTACTGTCGTAAACTGCAAAATAAATGAGTCAAGGCATTTTAGGATACAACAAAGGTAATTTTATCCATAGAAAGAAAGTCGCTGGGTCGTGTCCGACTCTTTGTGACCCCCTGGACTGTAACCCACCAGGCTCCTCTGTCCATGGGGATTCTCCAGGCAAGAATGCTGGAGTGGGTTGCTATGCCCTCCTCCAGGAGAATCTTCCCATCCCAGGAACTGAACCCAGGTCTCCCACATTGCAGGCAGATTCTTTATTGTCTGAGCGCCCAGGGAAGCCCAAGAAGCCTGGAGGGGGTAGCCTATCTCTTCTCCAGGGGATCTTCCGACCCAGGGATGGGACTGAGGTCTTGCGCGTTGCAGGGGGATTCTTCTTTATATTATAGGACACAATGCTTCCAGAGGAGAAGAAAGACACTAAGGAGAGTCCCTGGCATTTAACCTTGCTGATGCTGTCTGAGTGGTGGATAGGCATCCTGGACGTGGTACAAGAGGCCTGTTCCAGTCTTCCCAGGGCAGGGGCGGGGGTTGCTGGAGAAGAGAGGCCGGCTTCCCCGCTTAGAGCAGAGGACGAGCCAGGGAAGGCTGAGACGCAGGCGGCACCCCGGGTGGGGAGTCCCAGCCGGCAGCGCTGGGCTGGGGCCCGGAGCTCCAGGGTTTCCCGCGACCCCGGAAGCCGGAAAGGGGCCCGCAGGGACCCGCCTGGGCTCTTCAGAGGACGCGCAGCCTGCTGCCTGCGTGACCTCCGGCCCCCAGCCTGCGAGGCGGTGAGCCCCTGCTCTTCACGCTGCTTAGAGTGTGGCGATGTGCGAGGAAGCCCCGGCGGAGTCCCGCGCCCGCGGGGCGCGTGTCGCGTGGGTGCTCTCGCGCCCCGGGCGCGCCGCCCGCGCCAGCCCGGGACTGGCTCTCGCTGCGCCCGCGCCGCCCTCCACCGCGCAGCTCTCCAGCGCCAAGAGCCGCCCGGGGCTCTCGGTGCCGCCCGGTTCGCGCCCTCGCCTAACCGGCTACCCGCGCTGCCCGGGTTTGGCGGCGCCCGGGGCTCGCCCGCCGCTGCACCCCGCGAGCGCAGGCAGCGCTCCGTACTTAGGAAGCAGGGGCCGGCTGGTCCCGGTTTACCGGACTGTCCTGGCTTTCAGCCTTCTTTAAACCAAAAGAACCTCATGTCCCCGGACAGCCTTGGGAAGGCAGGCATGGCCGATCCCACTGCGGGCGGGCACGGGCGATCCAGCTGCCAGTGTCCCCAGCAGCTGCAGGAGCAAGCCCTTAAATAAAGGTCTTCCTCACGGACACCCAGCATCGTGTAGGTGAGCATTTCGGTCACAAGGTGGCGCTACACTACTAGATTTGTCAGCACACCAACTGTGATTAAGTCAACCGCGCGAGGTACCGTAATCTTCAAAACTGTTGAGGTAGTCAGCTGTCTTCATATAGTACTATTAGAGTCTTCTTTAACATTGAAGCATAGAATTATATCCCTTTGAGGAACTTTAATGCCGGTGCCTATTTCTGCCAATCATTAAATTTTTCCATACAGAAAAAAAATGAATTGATATGAGTACTTTGCATTTTAATCCTGTTAAGACTTGTGCGACATGAGCTTGAAAAACCTACAGTTGGGTATATGCAACTATGACTACAATAACATCTTGTATCCGAGGATTTAAAATATAGAAAGTACTTATGTATTCACTATGTGACTACTTGAAGGTTTTCATAGCTGCAGGAAAAAAATTAACTTGACAAAAAAAAAAAAACTAACATCAGAAATATCCCGAAGCAAGCTTCCCTCAGCTCCACAGATCCTTCAGTAACAGATAATCCCAACCTGGTTTTCTTTTCTAGCAGAAACTTGTAAAATTATCATGGCGGAAGAGTTCCCCTCCAGACTTCATGTCTGTAGTAGAGATTCACTACTCTGAACAGTCCAGAAGTTAAAATCTGCTCCAGGGAACAGCTGGGTGTTCTTTTGTTTGTGTGCTTTTGGTTTAGATCTCCTAGCCTTAGATTTTTAATTGAAGTATATTTCATCTACAGTATTGTGTTAGTTTCAAATGTACAGCAAAATAATTTGGCTTTATTTTTCTTTTTCAGATTCTTTTCCATTACAGGTTATTACAAGACAGTAAGTCTTTTTCCCTGTGCTAGACAGTAGGTCCTTGTTTACCTGTTTTAAATATTCCATGGAACTGTTTCTAAAACAGAGGTCATAGTTCAAGGAAATGTTATCCTCTCTTATCTCCAAAGATTAAGGTAAGTTCAGTCCTGTTTTGACAAGACATAATGCTATGTTTGTATGATGCAAGCAATAGTATATGTTATTTATAAAGAATATATGTTTATAGCTGACGTAAACAGAGAAGGCAATGGCAACCCACTCCAGTACTCTTGCCTGGAAAATCCCATGGACACAGGTAGGCTGCAGTCCATGGGGTCCCTAAGAGTCAGACACGACTGAACGACTTCACTTTCACTTTTCACTTTCATGCACTGGAGAAGGAAATGGCAAGCCCACTCCAGTGTTCTTACCTGGAGAATCCCAGGGACGGTGGAGCCTGGTGGGCTGCCGTCTATGGGGTCGCACAGAGTCGGACATGACTGAAGTGTCTTAGCAGCAGCTAAGAATGGGCTGACAGATATCATGATGAAATCCTCATGGTGGTGACTTTCAGGGAGAAATTAAGGGAAACTGAATCAGGAAGGAGGTCAAGGGGATTACAGCTTAATCGGTATTATTTATTTTTCAAAAGAAATTATAAGTTTGATATTTTCTTGTGAGTGCTAATGTTGCCTATATTATATTCTGTTGTTTCCTTTCTAACTTTTCCAATTAAAAGACGAAGAAAGAAGTATTGTCCCCAAGGGTCAGTTGACTTTCCTCTAACAAGTCTGTCAATTCAAGGAAAAAATAGAATATGTTCAAAGTGAAGCAGCCTTTGGCCTCCTCGAATGAAACTTGCATGAAGACACAAGAACCCAGGATGGTTTATTCCGATCAGAAATTGCTTTGTTTTATTGGATATTTAACATTTTTCTTCCAATGTTTTTGAGACATAATTGACAGACAACGCTGTACCAATTTTAGGTGCTATATTTTACAATAACAATTTGACTTGCATACGTCGTGAGATGATTATCACCATAAGTTGATTGAACATCTGTCTCGTATAGATACAAAAGAAAAGGAAAAATGTTTCCCTTGTGATAAGAACTCATAGGATTTACTCTCTTAACGACTTTCATATATAACATTCAGTAGAACTGATTATTAATCATGTGGTATATTTCATCCTTAGCATTAATTATTACTGAAAATTTGTACCTTTTGACTGTCTTCATCCAATTCCTCCCTCCCCCAACCCCTGCTTCTGGTAACCACAAACCTGATCTCTCTATATAGGTCTGTTTGCTATCGAAGTATAATTGGCCTTAAGGACGGTGTTAGTTGCTGGTGCGCAGCATGGGGATTGAATATTTCTAGACATTACAGAATGGTCACATGAGAAGCCTAGTCGCCGCCCATCACCGTACATTACATTACATCAGCATTCACCCCATTCCCCATACTGCTGGTTCCGTGCCCCTGGCTCATTTATTTCGTAACTGAAAGTTTATACCTCTGAATCTCCCTCACCTAGTTCTCTGATTCCCAACTGCCCGCCCCTCCCCCATTAGAAGTTTCAATGGATCAGTGCACACTTTCTCTTTAAGTGTGCTACTAGAACAGGGTGTTTTGCAAAATGCTGTTCTGATGAGAGCGTTGTATAAGTAATGCCCTCACACACTAGAAAGATAGAGGAAGAGATGGCAGGGTTGGAAGATGAGTCAGTATAGTTGGAAACCACTTACTACAAAACATCTGAAGACGATAGACTCCTAGGGAAATCTCTGGCATGTTCCAAATGGCAGTGTTTTGGTTTGCAGTGAGGCAGCGTGATGCAGGCCAGAAACCCAAGTTTATGGGTGGGGAGCGTGTGCGCGAGGCTCTGGGCATCTCTCCCTGTTCTCAGTTTCTGGCCCCTTATCTATGTATCTGGCTGCGCAGGGTCTTTGCTGCGGTGCGCAGACCTTCCGTGGAGCGTGGGCTCTCCAGTTGCAGCACACAGGCTCAGCTGCTCCAGGGCACAGGGACCTTACTTCCCTGACATTGGATCGAACCCGTGTCTCCTGCCCTGCGAGGCAGATTCTTAACCACTGGGCTACCAGGGAAGTTCCTCCCTGCTTTCAGTATTTTTCAAGTGAGCTTTAAAGGTACTGAAGTAGCTACTTTGGAGGGGAAAAAACATTTTTAAATATATCTGTATACTGTGAGATGCTTTTCTTTAATATTCTTCAATATATCATTTGGTGTGGATCAGTTACGAATCAATGGGAAAAAAAATGCTGTCTTATTATCAATGAGGCTCTAGTCCCGACTCCTAATTCCATTTCAGGAAATTAAAGCACAAACAGAGGTAAATAAAATTCAGAAACAAGGCATTGATCCAACATCTTGTG
The DNA here is from genome assembly GCA_006410535.1 of Litocranius walleri. Taxonomy (NCBI): domain Eukaryota; kingdom Metazoa; phylum Chordata; class Mammalia; order Artiodactyla; family Bovidae; genus Litocranius; species Litocranius walleri. Next base: position 880,989 of record SJYG01000382.1, read on the forward strand.
GAAAGTAAGCAGAAATGAATAGAGGAAGCTTCCATAGAATTCAGGTCTCTTACTGACAAACCATAACTTTGTATTTGAGCACTTTGAATAAAACGCTTTCTAAAATTTATTTTATACTTATCTTTAATAGTACAAAACCCAACTTAACCTTTTCTTCACATTCAAAATGCTAGTTGTTACTCTACATAAAGGACTTATTATATAGCATAGTGAACTCTAGTCCGTACTGTGTAATTATCTATATGGCAAAAGAATCTGTATATGTATAATTGAATTACTTTGCTGTATACCCGAAACTTAACACAGTATTATAAATCAACTATACTCCAATATGAATGTTTTTTAAATGCTGGTTGTTTTCCGGACTAATGAGCAGAGAGGCATTCTTGAAAGCACACTAAATGCTGTTTGTTTTTGTTTGTTAAGGATCTTACCTGCTTTGCATGAGGGCTATCTTATTTGAACAGAGATGCGAGTAGTAATACTTGTTGATCTGTTGTTCATTTAGGGATGCCTTTTTGTATATTTGTTTGTTTCTCAGATGTGTTTTGGAGAAGGCAGTGGCACCCCACTCCAGCACTCTTGCCTGGAGAATCCCATGGACGGAGGAGCCTGGTAGGCTGCAGTCCATGGGGTCGCTACTAGTCGGACACAACTGAGCGACTTCACTTTCACTTTGCAGTTTCATGCATTGGAGAAGGAAATGGCAACCCACTCCAGTGTTCTTGCCTGGAGAATCCCAGGGACGAGGAGCCTGGTGGGCTGCCGCCTATGGGGTCGCACAGAGTCGGACACTACTGGAGCGACTCATCAGCAGCAGATGTGTTTTTGAGGCACTGTGACTAAGAGGCTTGAAGAAAGTATTTAGGCAAGAACCAACAGAGAGAGTAGGGTGGCAGAAATCTAAAAGATACACAGAGTTCTCCACAGATGCCTGCAATTAACTAAAGCCCCTCTCTTTTAGGAACAACAACCAAAAAAAAAAAAAATACACTTTAAAACTCATTGTTCAAAAAATGTTGATGCAGAGCCTTGTAATAAAATAAATAGGTTCCTGTTTTGATCGGAGAGGCAGCAAGTATAGTGGTTAGAAGCAGACTCAACCAGAAATTTACTTGAATTCCTATACCTCCATTTCCTCATCTATAAAATGGCTCTTATAGTACCGACCTCGCAGAGTTTCGAGAAGAAGAGCGTGAGTCCATATTTGTAAAGTACTTAGCACTGTGTCTGGCACATAGATATACAACTGTCATATTAATATAAGCTACACTATAGTAAAAAAATTAGGCAATTTTGTTTGTTGTTCATATTCTGTAATCAGAAAAATGTTCTTGTTTTCTACATGATTCTGAGAAAAAAATGTGTATCTGGTATATAACCCTGCCTGGGGCTGGCTTCATGCCCATCTCAGAAGGGCTCCATGCTGGATTTAAGGCTTCTGTCTTGAAATTCTCCCTACTTTTTGAACACGCTGTCCCCATTTGATTTTGCCCCGGGCCCTGCAGATGATGCTCTGATGCTGATGCTGACCACACGAGGTCCTCTTCTGTTCTCCTGGGTTCTGTTACACCCAGAGGTCCTGAGCTGGTGGCGGCACCCTCTCTCTGCCCACAGGTGTGGGGTGGTTGCTTCAGAGGACAGAAAACAATTGAAAGCTCCCAGGCACCGAGCTGGGTCTTCACCTGCAGCCCCCAGCAGACAGCTGGGGGTTGGGGGGGCTTGCCTTGCTCCCTTCCCCTGTGCCCCCCAGACTTGCAGAGGGGGCGCGTCTATAAATATGCTTTTACAGAGAGAAAAAAAAAAGAGATGTTCCTTCTTGCACACACAGCTTACACAAAACTATGTTTTATTGTGGGCCATGACCCCACAGGTGTTGAATGGTCAAGTCCAGAGTTTCTCCCCTTCCATTTGGGCCCTCTCTTCCCCGGGCAGTGGCAGCAGAAGGAAGAGGAGAGTCTATCTTTTATCTTTCTGGCGGTGCCACCTCTGACCACAGATCAGCCAAGCGCCCTCTCTCTAACTTGGCAATTGTATTCAAGGGAGGACAACCCTAGTTGCCAGATCCCGGGACCGCAGGACATCAAAAGGAGATTCTGTTGACAAAACCTGTTATCATGAAGGCGGTCCCTTCCAGTTCTGTTTCAGTAGCCACAGCCTGAAATAATCCCCTCTGCTCTCTTTCCTCGGGGGACTGAATAGCCGAGTCACAAAGTAGCTGACTTCATCTTCCCAGTGGAAACTCAGCGCTGGGCACTGCAACTCCATCAAAGCTTCCTGCTGCCGCTGCTGCTAAGTCACTTCAGTTGTGTCCGACTCTGTGTGACCCCATAGATGGCAGCCCACCAGGCTCCCCTGTCCTTGGGATTCTCCAGACAAGATCACCGGAGTGGGTTTACATTTCCTTCTCCAATCCATGAAAGTGAAAGTGAAGCCATGTCCGACTCTTAGAGACACCATGGACTGTGGCCCACCAGGCTCCTCCGTCCATGGGATTCTCCAGGCGAGAGTGCTGGAGTAGGGTGCCATTGCCTTCTCCGATCAAAGTTTCCTAGTAAAGGGTAAACAAAGGTTGCTATTGTTGTTCAGGCGCTAGTTCAGTTTGGTCTAGTCACTCAGTTGTGTCCAGCTCTTTGCGACCCCATGGACTACAGCACGCCAGGCCTCCTTGTCCATCACCAGCTCCTGAAGCCTACCCAAACTCACGGCCATCGAGTCAGTGATGTCATCCAACCACCTCGTCCTCTGTTGTCCCCTTCTCCCGCCTTCAATCTTTCCCAGCATCAGGGTTTTTTCCAGTGAGTCAGCTCTTCACATCAGGTGGCCAAAGTACTGGAGTTTCAGCTTCAGCATCATTCCTTCCAATGAACACCCAGGACTGATCTCCTTTAAGATGGACTGGTTGGATCTCCTTGCAGTCCAAGAGACTCTCAAGAGTCTTCTCCAACACCACAGTTCAAAAGCATCAATTCTTCAGCACTCAGCTTTCTTTATACTTATTCCAACTCTCACATCCATACTGACCACTGGAAAAACCATAGCCTTGACTAGACGGACCTTTGTTGGCAAAGTAATGTCTCTGCTTTTGAATATGCTATCTAGGTTGGTCATAACTTTTCTTCCAAGGAGTAAGCGTCTTTTAATTTCATGGCTGCAGTCACCATCTGCAGTGATTCTGGAGCCCCAAAAAATGAAGTCTGACACTGTTTCCACTGTTTCCCATCTATTTGACATGAAGTGATGGGACGGATGCCATGATCTTTGTTTTCTAAATGTTGAGCTTAAGCCAACTTTTTCGCTCTCCTCTTTCACTTTCATCAAGAGGCTCTTTAGTTCTTCTTCACTTTCTGCCATAAGGGTGGTGCCATCTGCATATCTGAGGTTACTGATATTTCTCCTGGCAATCTTGATTCCAGCTTGTGCTTCTTCCAGCCCAGCATTTCTCATGATGTGCTCTGCATAGAAGTTAAATAAGCAGGGTGACAATATACAGCCTTGACATGCTCCTTTTCCTATTTGGAACCAGTCTGTGGTTCTATGTCCAGTTCTAACTGTTGCTTCCTGACCTGCATACAGGTTTATCAGGAGGCAGGTCAGGCGGTCTGGTGCCCCGTCTCCTTCATGCCCGCCTCTTCGAGGCCCCATGTGCTGCAGAAAGCCAGGCTTCACTGTCTCCCTGAGTTTCCTTCAACTCATGTCCATCGAGTCAGTGATGCCATCCAGCCATCTCATCCTCTGTCGCCCCCTTCTCCTCCTGCCCTCAATCTCTCCCAGCATCAGGGTCTTTTCCAGGGCTCTTCGCATCATGTGGCCAAAGTATTGGAGTTTCAGCTTCAGCATCAGTCCTTCCAATGAATATTCAGGGTTGATTGACTGGCTTGATCTCCTTGCTTGTCCAACAAAGGTGCACAGGTGAAATAAATAATCACTGACCATGTATCTCCTTTGAGTGAGTTACAGAATAAGAAACATGCGTTTTCCTCAAAGTGCTCACACTGTACGCAGGAGTGACGATCAAGGGGTAAACAGTTATCATATCACGGGTCACGGCTATTTTAATGAAGGAAAATGTAGACATTGCTGAAGCACGGTCTGTTTTCCCAGAGAGCCTTGGGGAAAGCTTCAAAGGGAAGGCTGGAGGGAATTCACCCTTCTTACAGGGAGGAGGTTACACTGATTGGAGCAGAGACCCAAAGTGGGAAGATGCGTGGCACGAGAATCTGTCCATGCAGGATATCTGTGTAAGGAAGTAAAGACAAGGGGACTAAAACAGGAGAATGGATGAGGACTTCTTTCTGTAGGTCAACCACTGACGAGTCTTCGTGGATCTTTTAATACAGGATGTTGTGATCAGAACTGCTTAAGAAAGCATTGCTGGGACTTCATGAGTGATTCAGTGCTTAGGACTCTGTGCTTCTATTGCAGGGGTCACAGGTTCAACCCCTGCTTGGGGAGCTAAGACCCCACAAGCAGTGCAGAGTGGCCAAGAAAGAAAGAAGTCCTGGACACGGTATAAATTACACACGGGTGTGAAGAAATCAAGGAGGCAAGGGGATTTAGTAATGAAGAGACTATTCCCGAGTATCCATCAACTGGTGGAGGGATAAACAGATGGGGCCATCCACAAAGGGAATATTATTTGGCCATAAAAAGGAACAAAGTACAGATACATGGGTATCTATATATGCATATGGAAAACCCTGGAAACATGATGCTGAGTGAAGGAAGCCAGTCAAGAAAGCTCGTACTGCATGATTACATCCATATGAAATACCCGGAATACACCGATTTGTAGAGAGAGAACGTAGATCACTGGTTGCCGGGAGCTTGGGGAAGAGAAGATTAATGAATGATTGCTACCGGGTGCAAGACTGTTTTTTTGGGTGATGAAATGTTCTGGAATTAGATAGCCGTGATGGTGCACAGCCCTAAATATACTAAAAGCCACTGAAATGGGCAACTTAAAATTATGCAAATCAAAATTTTAAAGAATGTCTCACCACTGCTGCTAGACAAACACAGGACTGAACAGAACTAGGAGCAGAGAAAAGAAAGAAATAGGGTGGACTCCAAAATATTTAGAAGATGCATTTTCAAGAAGTTGCATTTAAGAAATATGGCAGTAAAAAAAAGAAAAAAAGAGTGAGAGCTCTCAAACAGTCTTCCAACTTAAGGTGGGATTGGGGCTGAGATAGAGAATAGACAAAGAGGAAATATTCTTGCACACACATACCCAGGTTTGAGATGTGGCGGGGCGAGCAGAGTTACCCCAGGTTACACGAAGTCACTGCAATTTAGAGAGATGGAGGTCGTTAGCAAGCAGAAATGAACAAACCGTTTTCTGGTGTGTGGACTTTTAAGGAGGCTGCATTTAGCCAGTGGGGGGAGGAGGGATGTATTTCGAATTATTACTTTCCTCGTTTTGTTTCAGAAGGAATTGTGAAGCTATTTGTAAAACTGCATAGTATACAAATGCTGTAGGATAAGTAGAGAGCACGATTAAGGCGAAAGGATATTAGTAATAAAAATGGTCAAGGGGAGCCAGGGGATAAGTGCCATAGAGCAAGGTATATCAAAAGATCTCTTGTACTTTCCGAAAGTGGGTGCACACTGAGCTCTGAGGTTTGGGTGTTTTTTTTGTTTGTTTGTTTCTTTTTGACAGCAGCAACATGAAGTATAAGTATTTGAGACGCCTGATCAGTTGGTTACAAGAGTCACTGGTTGCTGAAGGGTTTGGATTCTCGGCTTCCTGTTAATTGAGGCTTTGCTATATAAGGCTTTTCTGTTTTGCAGATGAAACCGCCACTGCTGTTGCGTCCAGGTGTGTGTGTTTTGTGGCACTCTGTGCCTCCCACCCACTGGAGCTGTGGGAACCGCACTGATGGGCTCACAGAACCACAGGACCTCCAGGCAGGCTTTCCTCAGAGGGAAAGAGCCTGGCTGGGCAGGCCAGCTGCTATTCCTTCCCAGCATTCAGCCACCCCAGCATTTGACCCTGGGCTCCTGTGTGCCATCTCTGCAAAACCAGGCCTCTGCAAAACTTAACAGAAGTGTCTTGAGCAGCAGAGTGTGAACATCAACTCCATCAGTTCTCAGGAGGCACCTGCTGTCCTCCTTTCCCGTCCCACCTGCCCTCCACACCCTTAAATACCGCAGCCGCTAAACTGCTTGAGGAGCCAACTGGATACTGAGGATTAAAATGCACTGGACATTATCACTGATGGCCCTTGAGTAACGGGGAGATGGCTGGGTGCCGGAACTGAGGTTGCCAATGTCCCATGTCAGTTCCTCATAGCTGCACGTTCACTATCTTCCCAAACAGGGAAAAGTGTACACCATGCAATGGGACATTTAGCAGTTTCATGGGTGTCAACCAGGAGCAAAGCTTCAATAGTCCTAGAGGTCCATTCTGAATAAGGATTCGTGATAAATAACAAGGTCCCACAGTATAGCACAGGGAGCTGTAGTCAGCATCCTGTGACAAACCATGATGGGAAAGAGAATGAAAAAAAAAGATGTATATACACACAGCTGAGTCACTCTGCGGTGCAGAAGAAATTAACACACATTGTAAAGAAGCTGTGAGCGTAAAAGTGAGAGTGTTAGTTGCTCAGTTGTATCCATCTCTGAGCCCCATATATGTGTCCCTCGTGCGTGTGTGTGTGTGTAACTGAATCACTTTGCTCTACAGAATGAATTAACACACATTGTAAAGAAACTATGAAAGTGAAAGTGTTCGTGACTCACTCATGTTTACTTCTTTGTGACCCCATGATTGTAGCGCCCCCAGGCTCCTTTGTCCATGGAATTCTCCAGGCAAGAATACTCGAGTGGGCAGCCATTCCCTTCTCCAGGGGATCTTCCCAACTCAGGTATCAAACCCAGAGCCACTACGTCAATGAAATTTACAAAAAAAAATATTGGACATTAACATTAAATATAGAAAAAAATAACAAAGGCTACCTAGGGACTCATCTTGGTGCTGAAAACAAATAATTGCTCCAATTTCTCACAGCCAGCACAGAACTTAGGGTTACTATTGCCAGTTGAGGGGGAGGGGTATTTCTGTCTGTGAAATTCTGCTTTGATTTCTCTGTACTAGGGTCCAAGGAACTTAACCCCAGCATTTGACCCTGGGCTCCTGTGTGCCATCTCTGCAAAACCAGGCCTCTGCAAAACTTAACAGAAGTGTCTTGAGCAGCAGAGTGTGAACATCAACTCCATCAGTTCTCAGGAGGCACCTGCTGTCCTCCTTTCCCGTCCCACCTGCCCTCCACACCCTTAAATACCGCAGCCGCTAAACTGCTTGAGGAGCCAACTGGATACTGAGGATTAAAATGCACTGGACATTATCACTGATGGCCCTTGAGTAACGGGGAGATGGCTGGGTGCCGGAACTGAGGTTGCCAATGTCCCATGTCAGTTCCTCATAGCTGCACGTTCACTATCTTCCCAAACAGGGAAAAGTGTACACCATGCAATGGGACATTTAGCAGTTTCATGGGTGTCAACCAGGAGCAAAGCTTCAATAGTCCTAGAGGTCCATTCTGAATAAGGATTCGTGATAAATAACAAGGTCCCACAGTATAGCACAGGGAGCTGTAGTCAGCATCCTGTGACAAACCATGATGGGAAAGAGAATGAAAAAAAAAGATGTATATACACACAGCTGAGTCACTCTGCGGTGCAGAAGAAATTAACACACATTGTAAAGAAGCTGTGAGCGTAAAAGTGAGAGTGTTAGTTGCTCAGTTGTATCCATCTCTGAGCCCCATATATGTGTCCCTCGTGCGTGTGTGTGTGTGTAACTGAATCACTTTGCTCTACAGAATGAATTAACACACATTGTAAAGAAACTATGAAAGTGAAAGTGTTCGTGACTCACTCATGTTTACTTCTTTGTGACCCCATGATTGTAGCGCCCCCAGGCTCCTTTGTCCATGGAATTCTCCAGGCAAGAATACTCGAGTGGGCAGCCATTCCCTTCTCCAGGGGATCTTCCCAACTCAGGTATCAAACCCAGAGCCACTACGTCAATGAAATTTACAAAAAAAAATATTGGACATTAACATTAAATATAGAAAAAAATAACAAAGGCTACCTAGGGACTCATCTTGGTGCTGAAAACAAATAATTGCTCCAATTTCTCACAGCCAGCACAGAACTTAGGGTTACTATTGCCAGTTGAGGGGGAGGGGTATTTCTGTCTGTGAAATTCTGCTTTGATTTCTCTGTACTAGGGTCCAAGGAACTTTCTTTTAACCAGATGACAGCATTGTCCAAAACAGGCATTGCCTTTGGAGTGGGATGAAAGAAGGGAGAGTGTTAGTCACTCAGTCGTGTCTGACTCTTTGGACTATAGCCCACCAGGCTCCTCTGTCCATGGAATTCTCCAAGCAAGAATACTGGAGAGGATTGCCATGCCCTTCTCCAGGGGATCTTCCTGACCCAGGGATATTTTGCTGTTTAAGGGCGGCCTGAGGAACTCGAGGAGGGGAAAACAAGGGAGAAGAGAAGGCAAATGGGATGCAGTGAAGAAAGAAATGCGCCTAAAAATAAATGATCTACAGGATATACTGTACACTGCAGTGAGAAACCCAATGTTTATAATTATAAATGGGATACAACCTTTAAAAATTATGAATTACTGTGGTGTACACCTGAAACAATATTGGACATCAACTACACCTTCATAAAAAATAAATTTAAAAAAAATTTTTTAAAAAGTTCTAACAATGTAGTTACAACATTAGTGAACACCTTGAAACAGCAAATCATTTATCTCTTTAGAAAAGTCATGATACCGCACCTGCCAGCTTGTCCTTCTTCAACTTATTGTTTTAGGTCTTAGTATTCAGAAGAGTTTGGTATGCAGCCTTTGGATATGCAGTAGGTTATAAGGAAATGCTCACTACCTTGTAGGAAGGCACGAGGGTCTTCTGGCCTTGGGAGGCTGCAGTCCTAGCCCTGACTCTTCATTAACCTGCCCAGTGGGCACAGGGCCAAGCCTCAGAGTACTGATTCGTAAAACGAGGCGTTTGACCAGACTGTTCCCGTTGCCCTTCCTGAACTTCCTCCGATAACCTAACGCGTGTAGTGACCGGGCATGAAGTAAGCAGCCTCCGGTAATGCCTGCCTTGAATCCCGGTCTCGCTGTTTATGTTACAACCGTGGAAGCCTCAATTTCCTCAAGTATAATGATACTGAATATATTGCCTACTTCTTAGAACAGTTACAAACACTAAGGATGTGTGTGAAATACCTACCCGGCCACTGGATATACTAAACTTTAAAGAAAACGAGTTGCTTACTGTTATTAGTCATAAGAATCACCTGCGAGAAATAGCCCGGCTCTAATACCGAAGCCCCGGTCACTTGACATTTAACGGGAAGGGGGAGACGAATCTTTTTCTTTTCCCTTTTCGGCTGTGCTGGTGGCTGTGGCAGGTGACTCCCAGCTGCAGAAAGTGGGATCTCGTTCCCTGATCCGGGGTGGAGCCAGGGAGTGCAGAGTCTTAGCCACTAGACCACCAGGGAGGTCCTAAAAATGAATCTCTTAATTAACCGTTTTCTCGTTTCAAAGAGGATATCTCATTCTAAGACTTCTAGAAAATATTTGTTAAACATTAGTTCTTCTGAGGAAATATACCCAGAAAGTGAGGCAGAATTCTTTCTAAAACACCAGTTTGGAGAGAAAACGACCCAGTGATTTTAAACTGTAGTATCACTCAATCCAAGTCTTTCAAACTTCAGAAGTCATCCATCCATTAAGTTGCAGGATGCACTGTTCTAAAATCCTACATACAACTGCTGTAATCTGTGTTCTCTCTTTTTAGAGGCTCTGTCATTTTAAAGATTGTTTCTTTTCAAGGAGGGAAGCTGAAGAAACCATTACCAAAACGTCTCTGCTCGCCCCTCCGCTTGTGATGGCCGTTTCCGGTCAGCAGGCAGCAGCTGCTTTTGATATCCAGTTGCCATCTTCCTCTGCACCTGCCCACTCAGCCCATGTCCCAGAGAATTCGTGGCAAGCATGGTCTCAGGGCCAGGAGCCTGGCAGGCTTCCAGGGTCTTGATACACAGCTGGGAACAGGGTCCTGCCTTACCGTATCAACTCACTGTGGCTTATAGGCTATGCTCATGAAAGAGCTCAAGAAGTTTTTATGAAGATCGATTTTTGCTGGCAACTACGGGAGACAGACATGGGGCCATGAAGAGGAAAATAAAAAACGTCCCCAGGGTTTTTTCCTTGTGCCCCCGTACCTACACTTTGACTGTTGGAATAAGGTTATATGATGCTAAAGGCCTGCCAAAAATATCAGCAGCCATAAAAAGGAAATCTAGGTATATGCCACACAAGGGCTTCCCTGGTGGCTCAAACAGTAAAGCGTCTGTCTACAATGCGGGAGAGCTGGGTTCGATCCCTGGTTCAGGAAGATACCTTGGAGAAGGAAATGGCAGCCCACTCCAGTACTATTGCCTATAAAACCCGATGGACGGAGGAGCCTGGTAGGCTACAGTCCATGGGGTCGCAAAGAGTCAGACACGACTGACCGACTCCACTTCACACCATGGATGGACCTTGAAACCATTATGCTAAGTGAAATAAACCAGACACAGAAGTATAAACATTGTATGATTCCGTTTATGTGCGGTCCCTAGCAGAGGCAAATTCATGGAGCCCGAAAGCAGAATTGGGTTGTCCCAGGTTGATGGGAGGGGAGGGGAGAAAAGGGAGTTGTTGTCTAATGAGTACCGAGTTTATGTTAGGGACAAAAAAGTTTTGGAAATGGATAGTGGGGATGGTTACACAGCCTTGTGTGCAGATATAACATCACTGAATTACACATTTACATAGGTTAGAATGATGAAGACTGTTTAGTATGTGCTGTGCTTAGTTGCTCAGTCATGTCTGACTCTTTGTGACCCCGTGGACTGTAGGCCACCAGGCTCCTCAGTCCGTGGGGATTCTCCAGGCAAGAAGACTGGAGTGGGTTGCCATGCCCTCCTCCGGGAGAGCTTCCCACCCCAGGGATCAAACCCAGGTCTCTCCCGCAACACAGGCAGATTCTTTACAGCCTAAGCCGCCAGGGAAGCCCAGGAACACTGGGGAGGGTCGCCTATCCCTTCTCGAGGGGAACTTCCCTGCCCACAAACTGAACCTGGAGTCTCCTGCACTGCACTGGATTCTTGACCAGTTGAGCTCCCTGGGCAGCCCTCCTGTTTTGTATATTTTACCACAATTGAAAAAAAAAACAAAACAATCAAGG
>SJYG01000382.1:892875-910638 GCA_006410535.1 Litocranius walleri
AAAAAAACAGAGGTGGGGGTGGGGGGTAGGGGAGGGTTTTCCCTGAACAGGGAAACCTTGTTCATTTCAGTTTCTCAGAGAAACAAGCAATTTCAGACCCAGCTTAAACAGTAATGATTTGAATAACTTGCTGGGGTATCACACAGACCAGCTTCAAGAGAATGGTCATCTTTGGAAGTGTAGAAAGGATACAAGGATTAGTGGAGAGTTCCTTTGACTATCTCTGTAACTATTTTGAAAGAAATCTGAACAAACTATGGCAAAATAGTATCTGTTTGATCTGCAGTTTATAAGCATCCATTACATAGTTCAGTTCAGTCGCTCAGTCATGTCCGACTCTTTGCGACCCCTTGAATCGCAGCACACCAGGCCTCCCTGTCCGTCATCAAGTCCCGGAGTTCACTCAGACTCACGTCCATCGAGTCCGTGATGCCATCCAGCCATCTCATCCTCGGTCGGCCCTTCTCCTCCTGCCCCCAATCCCTCCCAGCATCAGAGTCTTTTCCAATGAGTCAACTCTTCTCATGAGGTGGCCAAAGTACTGGAGTTTCAGCTTCAGCATCATTCCTTCCAAAGAAATCCCAGGGTTGATCTTCAGAATGGACTGGTTGGATCTCCTTGCTGTCCAAGTCAAGAGTCTTCTCCAACACCACAGTTCATAAGCATCAATTCTTCGGCGCTCAGCCTTCTTCACAGTCCAACTCTCACATCCATACATGACCACAGGAAAAACCATAGCCTTGACTAGACTGACCTTAGTCAGCAAAGTAATGTCTCTGCTTTTGAATATGCTATCTAGGTTGGTCATAACTTTTCTTCCAAGGAGTAAGTGTCTTCTAATTTCATGGCTGCAATCACCATCTGCAGTGATTTTGGAGCCCAAAAAAATAAAATCTGACACTGCTTCCACTGTTACCCATCTATTTCCCATGGAGTGATGGGACCAGATGCCATGAGAATCTTCGTTTGTACTAAATAGATAAACTTTTCACACCTTCAGCTTCTGTCCTCAAATCTCCAACAGCCCCTCCCCATCCTCACTTTCTGCTGACCTTGCTTCTACTTCCCAGAGAACGTGGACCCCAGGAAACTTTCTGAGCCTCCCTGACGACACCCACCCCACCCCCCACCAACAGCTAGACACACACATCCTGCTTTCCTGCTCACCACCACAAAGGGACCATCTGAACCGAGTTCCTCTTGTTCCCTGTCAGCCAGTCAAGGCTGTCTCCACAGTAATTCTTTATCGCCTCTCTCCTCTGCAGGAGCATAGTCTCCGTAAAGGCAGGGGTCTTGTCTATAGGGTTTTCTGATGTGTCCTAAGCTGGAGATCAGTCCTTGGCATGCAGTAGACTCGCAAAAGATATTTATTAAATGAACACATATATTCTTTTTCTATATGTTTGAACTACTTCAATATTTTTGAAATAAAATATTTGAACAGATAAACATAACTTGATTGTATGACATATTTGGAATAAATGATTCTTCCCTGTTATTCCCCTAAACCATTTAAATGTCCTAGAGGGTTTCTTAAAACACTAAAAATAGAGTTGCCATATGATTAAGCAATCCCACTCCTAGGGATATACCCAGGAAAGATAAAAATTCTACTTCTAAAAGATCCATATACCCCTGTATTAGCAGCACTGTTTACAATAGCCAAGATACAGAAGCAGCCAAAATATCCATCAACAGATGAATAAAAAAGGCGTGGTATTTGTGTGTGTGTGTGTGTGTGTGTGTGTGTGTGTGTGTGATGGAATATTACTCAGCCATAAAAATGAGTGAAATAATGTCATTTGTAGCAAGATGGATGGACTTAGAGATCACCATACTAAGAGAAGTCAGACAAAGACAAATATCATATGATATCACTTACATGTAGAATCTAAAAAAAGGATACATATGAACTTATTTACAAAACAAAAATAGAGTCACAGACATAGAAACAAACTTATGGTTACCAAAGAGGAAAGGGGGTGAGGAGGGATAAATTAGGAGTTTGGGATTAACAAATACATGCTACTATATATAAAATGTGAAAACAGCAAGCTACTGTATAGAGCAGAGAACTATATTCAATGTCTTATAATAACCTATAATGGGAAATAACCTAAAATGGGAAATAACCCATATATATAGTTAAATCACCTTGATAGGCACCTGAAACTAAAACAATTGCAGATCAACCAGACTTCAAGTGAAAAATTTGTCTTTTAATTAAAAAGAAAATGTCCCAGGGATACCAATATTTCAACATCTGACTCACGCCTCCCAGGAGCCACACGTAAAAGACGCTGTCGTCCATATGTCCCACATTCTTCTGGAAATAAGGCTGTCTCCCATTCCATGGCATAGCATCTCTGGACATGGGACACCAAGGAATTTATGGAGCTCTCAGCAGTCAAGAAACGTGAAAGTCACTTCAATACAGACAAAATCAGAGCCATCAGAATAGAAGCGGTTAAGAGCCGAATGCACTTTTTAGGCAGCAGAAAGTGCACAGGTTTCTGCTACTCTGTGACTAATTATAAGACTAAACACCTTGAGTCTGAATTACGTGTGCTGTGTTTCTCAAAACACTAAATGAAGTGTGGCTCATAGCACAAAAGTGGTTATTCTTTGCTTGGCCTCTATGCTTCCTGCCATCAAAGCAGGGCATGAAGATCATCATTAAAGGATTTTTTTCTTCTGACCTACTTGAGAAAGCTCTGAAATTACCAGTCGTAAAACATTCTGGAAACTTGAAAATGTTGGCCTTAACAGTGACCAAGGCGGGGCGGGGTGGGGGGAAGATGAACAAATGAGCAACTTGAGGGAGGTCTCTTCCAGCAGAATTGTGTAGATATTTTTTTGCTTAAAAAATTTTCACTCTGATAAGTGACATGATTAAAGTTGGAGGTTTGGGACAGTCTTTCATGATCTATTCTAAATTACAATTAAGAGCAGGGGAACAGTTTTTTAGCTTGAATATAAGTTAACAAAAATTTAAATTTACCTCTACATCCTGCGTGTTTTATTTCTACAGCTAGTTATCCCGTTGCACCTTAAATCCAGTACACTTAGTACTGGGGGAAAGATTTTAAAGATGCTTTCTCTTGAACACATGATACTTGGATGTAGCCTTGAGTAGATTTGGGGAGTGGAGGTTAAGCTTTAAAGAATAGAATTTCTCTTCTAGACAAAATTATACTCCTTGACTTAATTTAGAGGAAAACCAGACCCAAGGATCAGAACAGCTTGTTAAGACTCAAGAACTCTGAGTGGAGTAAGTCAGACAGAGGAGAAATATCGTATGCCATCCCTTATATGTGGAATCTAAAAAGAAATGATACAAATGAAGTTACTGACAAAAGAGACTCACAGCTTAGAAAAAGAACTTATAGTTGCCAGGGGGAAGGGAGAGTCAGGGACTTTGGGACGGACATATACACACGGCTCTATTTAAAATGGATCACCAACAAGGACCTACTGTAGCGTGGGGAGGTCTGCTCAGTGTTACGTGGCCGCCTGGATGGGAGAGGGGCTTGGAGGAGAATGGACACCTGTATATGCGTGGCTGAGTCCCTGCCCTTTTCACCTAAAGCGGTCACAACATTGTTAATCTGCTATACCCTAATACAAAATAAAGTCTAAAATAAAATGTCTCTTTTAACAACAACAACAAAGACCAAGAACTCCAGTCATTTCTCTGGGCTTGTACTTAATCCAAAGCGTTAGTGGTGCCTTTCACTTCCCTGCGGCTCAGGGTCTACATCTGGTCTTGTGATAAAAGTGCCACCCGGAGTTTTAGGGTGGGGATTCAGCGTCCACACTGGTGCCTCCTTGGCAGCTCGGCCCCACGTGAGCAATCAGGACTCACGTGCTCACAAGTTGAAGTCTTTCGTCAGTACTACCGAATTTGTGTTCAGGAACTTGCTTGTTCTTAGCATAAGAATGCGTGCATGCATGCTAGGCCTCTTCAATCACGTCCAACTCTCTGCAACGCTATGGACCCACCAGGTTCCTCTGTCCATGGCATTCTCGGCACGAATACTGGAGTAGGTTGCCTGCCCTTCTCCAGGGGATCTTCCAGACCCAGAAATCGAACCCACGTCTCTTACGTCTCCTGCATCGACAGGCAGATTCTTTACCACTAGCATCACCTGGGAAGCATAAGATTAAGTAACTCTTTTCTATTTCTCTTTTACGAGAACAAGAAAATATTTACGAAGGAGATCCAGATATGGTACCCATCACAGTCTAAAGTGATGGATACAGAGTGGAAGCTAATTACGTTAAAGCACAGCGAGTCTCTTAGGAAATTTCCAACTACCTTCAAATTTAATCAAGTGCTCATCTGTATAAATCCAACTAAATCCAGGGGTCCTAGTAAGGCTTTTAAAGGTTAGTTGTCTTAACAGACTCACAGACTTAGAGAATGAGCTTATGGTTGCTGGGAGGGAAGGATGGAGGGAAAAGGTATTTAGGGAGCCTGGGATCAACATGTACACATTGCTAGATTTTAAATGGATAACTAGGGACTTCCCTGGGGGCCCAGGGGTTAAGAATCCACCTTCCAATGCAGGGGACGTGAGTTGGACCCCTGGTCAGGGAACTAGGACCTCACATGCCACAGGGCAACAAAGTCCTCTTGCCACAAGTACTGAGCCGCACTAGACAGGAGCCCTGGGGCCACAGCTAAGAGCCGACGCAGCCAAAAATAAGCGAATGTTTTAAAATAAAATGGGTAACCGACAAGGACCTACTGTAGCACAGGAACCCTGCTCCCTGTTACATGGCCGCCTGGATGGGAGGGGCTTGGGGAGAATGGACACACGGATATGCACGGCTGCATCTCTTCGCTGTCCACCTGAAACTGTCACACCATTATTCATCAGCTCTACCCCAATACAAAATAAAAAATTCTATCAAAAATGATTAGTTGTCTTTGTCAAGTATTATCCAAGTGGAAAAAAATGCATATTTTCACTGATAGAGATGAGCTTATTTTAATATACAGTTGATATCATAGTACTATAGTTTAGCAAATGAATAGTAACTGTTATATAATATATATATCTCTTCATGTTTAATGTTTCATGATGAAGCCACTAAAAGATTTACAATTCATGTGTATACTTTGTGCTTATAATGACATTTCCTAAAGAATGCTTTCATAAAATCATTCAAATACTCTTTTAAGATTAAGACCTTTATTAATTTGTGTCTCATCTTGACAGAGATCATGTCTTATTCATGATCTTCTAATAATTCCCTGGTGGCTCAGCTTCCCTAGAACGGCTGCCCACTCCAGTATTCTCGCCTGGAGAATTCCATGGACTGTATAGCCCAAAGGGTCGCAAAGAGTCGGAATCAACTGAGCGAGTTTCACTCGCTCTAATAATTAACAGGATCCCAGGACTGAATTTGACAATAATAAACATTTGCTGAGCAAAAACGCAAGCACACATTGATGTTAGTGAGTCATATTTAGAAATCTGTCTCCCTCCTAAGGACGCAAGTTTTCGACATGCACAACTGAGCACCAATTTGACTTAGGAAACTTGGCCCTTGATGTACTTAAGACTGATGTGTGGTTCATCTCACTGCTTCTACCGAAGGTCGCCAGCAGATTGAGGTTCTCCTGCCTTCCCCTCTTCCCTGCAAGTGTTCCTCGGGGCCACTCCCTAGGAGACGCCCCTCTGCCTGCACTGGCTTATCCCACCTACAGAGATGTCCTCAGAGTCTTCCACAGGCAGCAGCTGCACAGCGATAAGGGGACGACCGACCCACGCTTCTACCAAAGAGGAACTATCTTCCACTCACCAGGGGAGGGCTGACACCCTCAGAATGAGGATGGACTCGTGGGCACCATCTGAAACCTGGAGGACAGCAGCAGCTTTTTATAGTTCAGGGACACGCAACCGTGCCGAGAAAATAAGCATGTAAATTTCCAAGTTCACGGCCACTGCTTACAAGGGACACTGCTCAGAGTGATCATCCACAAACCCAGCTTCTCCTGTGACGCTGTTCGGGGGTAAAACTGATTGCTTGACACACTTGTCTAAATCTCGGTGAGAAGTAGGTGCCTTTATAACACACCACATCTCACTACTCAGAGAAGTGTCTAGAGGGGACTGTCAGAGACAATTTTAATGAAAAGAAACCACAATGTGGGAAACTTGCGCTTGGAAAAAATGTCAGGTTTTTATTCACTCCTGTTTTAAAAAGAGTAAGAATTAAACGCAGAGTTTCTGTTTAGAAACAGAAGACTAAGCTTAGGTCAATTTCACCAACCACGTAACTTGCTAGGAATTTCAGAAGCAGATTTTGGACTTACCGTAAATGCTCCAAAGGCATACACTGCCTTGGTACCACTTCTGATTTCTGAGGTTCCACCCATGTTTGTTTTTAATGAGCATAATCTCACATAACTCTTAATAACTAAAATAATTCCAGCATTTCTCTCCCACCTTTATCTACAGAGCAAAATATACTCCATGGATTCTGAATTAAGAACATTTTGCTCTTCCCTTGAGGCACCCATCTAATGCAGACACTGCAGCGGGATCCTCCCCTTGTCTTTTATCATTTAGCCATGGCCTTGGTGTCTGGGGACTCTTAGCTCCAGCTGTTTTCAGTGGCTTTCCAGAAGACAGTATGTGTGTGAATACACTGTGCCCCATTACCGGGCCAGACTTCAGCTTTAACAAAGGAAAAGCAAGCTTATTGAGACAGACCTGTTCGTAAAAAGAGCACTTGAAATTAACATCCTGGGGAAACGAACAGAACTTTCTGTTATCTGATTTCTTTCCACCTATGGTTCAATGCTCTGCTAATGGTTTCCATTTGAAAAAGCAAATTCATTTAGAAAGAAAGACGTTTCGTCATGTATATAAGATTTCACGGTCTTCAGGATACACCAATATTTTAGAATTTGAGTGATTCAATCTAAGAATTGATGGTCCTCAGTTCTAAACATAATTGACCAGTACTTCCTCGTACTTCGAGTTGCAATCGTCATTGGTTCACGGTTGGCATACTCAACCCCTCGGTGAACTCTTTCACAAAAGTTAAAGAGATCCGTGCGCACTGACAGCCGTGTGGGATTAAATACACTGTTGTTGCTGCTGCTGCTGCTGAGTTGCTTACGCTGTTAGCAGGACTGTAAATTGGTGCAGTCACCATGGAAAAGCCTATGGAGGTTCCTCAAAAAACTAAACACGGGGTTGCCATATGGTCTAGCAAACCCTCTCCTAGGCATACATCTGGACAAGAGTGAGATTCAAAACGATACAGGCACCTCTATGGCCACAGTGACCCAAGCCACGGAGACAAGCTAGCTGTCCGCTGACGGGTGGACACCCCGGGAGGTGTGGTACACACACGTGTGCTGCGCCGGTGTCCAGTCACCCAGGGAGCTGTCCGCTGACGGGTGGACACCCCGGGAGGTGTGGTACACACACGTGCACTGTGCTGGTGTCCAGTCACCCAGCCGTGTCTGACTCTGTGAGCCCGTGGACTGCAGCACGCCAGGCTCCCTGTCCCTCACCATCTCCTGAAGTGTGCCCAAGTTCACGTCCATTGCATCGCTGATGCCATCCAGCCGTCTCTTCCTTTGACGCCCTCTTCTCCTTCTGCCCTCAGTCTCTCCCAGCATCAGAGACTTTTCCAGTGTCCCAGCCGTTCGCATCAGATGACCAAGATGGACCAACTACTCAGCCATGAGCAGGAATGAGAGTGCCATTTGCAGCTACAGAGGCGGACCCAGAGGTTAGCATAGCAGTGAAGTAAGTCAGACAGAAGGACCAACGCCATGCACACGCACATGTGGACTCTAACATACGACCCAGGTGAACTTCCTTACAAAACAGACCCACACACACAGAGAGCCGTGTCGTGGCCCCTACGGAAGAGGACAGAGGAAGGCTTGGACTGGGAGTTTGGCGTCAGCAGATACAAACCGGTATATAGAGCGTGCATAGACAGCAAGGTCCTACTGTGTGGCCCAGAGGACTATATTCAATATCCTGTGATAAACTATAATGGAAAAGAATATGAAGAGGAATGTGTGTATATATACATGTATATAACTGAATCACTTTGCTATACAGCAGACGTTGATACAACTCTGTAAATCAGCTATACTTCAACAAATTTTTTTTTAATGATAAAGTTTGAGGTTCTAGCAAGATACTTGTTTCCAAGTAACTGAGTAAACTGTTAATAGTTCAAAAGAGTCTTTTAATTAATTCTGTTTTATCAGGGACTCCATTTTATTTCTTTTGAAAATGTGAGAGCATTTCACACTCCCCTTGAAATTTATAATTTGCAAGGAGTTTGACCTACGTAATCTTCTTTGATGCTTATATCAACCGCATATGGTGATCAGAGGTTTTGTTGAGTGGACATGGGGAAAAGTATGGGACCCAGAGCAAACCTGGGCCTCTCGACTCCTGGTCCAGCGCTCTTACTGTTGTATCAAACTGGCTCTCAGCAGTTAGATGAAACCCTCCACTGTCTGGGACTGTGCCTTCACCCTTACATGAAAAACCATAGTGGATGACCCAGAGGTTCAGATTCTCATTGATTATGAAAAATTTTAGGCCAAGAAGCAATTGTGTTTGTTTTGCTTTGCTTTTATCAAGACTTTTTTTTTTTAAGAGCAGTTTTAGATTCATGGCAAAATTGAAGGGAAGGTGCAGAGATTTCCCACATGTTTCCTGCCTCTTGCTCATGTTTTAACTCTTTATTAGAACATAAACTTTAGTCAGGAATTTAGAATGTAACAATTGAGCTGCCATTCAAAATTCCATTACATCATTGTGCTCTTTGAGATTTAGGACAAGGCCATGTGGCTCTAAAACAGAGCCGTGGTGCTGGTCACAGAGCCATACAAATTTACTAAGACTCACCGAGCTTACAGTGGGTAAAATTCACAGCACACAGATTGCACCTCAATAAAGCTATTAAAGCTCTATACCCGCTGGGATGCACTGAACTGTGTCGCCCCAAAATTTACAGGTTAAAGTACTAATCCCAGAGCTTCAGAATGCGATGGCATTTGGAGATTGGGCATTTAAAGAGGTAATTAAGCTAACATGAGGTCATTAAAGTGGGTCTTAAGCCAACCTGACTGATACCCGTTAAGAAGAGGAAAGTTAGACACGGCACACACAGAAGAAAGACCGTGTGATGACCCAGGGGAAGACGGCCGTCTGCAAGCCAGGGAGAGAAGCCTCGGGAGAAGCCAGCCTCGCCGCAACCGTGACTGCAGACTGCTGCCTCCAGAAAATTAATTTCCGTTAAGTCACCTTGTCGTTGCTCCTTTGTTTTGACAGTCTTAGCAAACATCCCCCCTGTCTACCCCCTAAAGGTACACAGACACACACACACAGAGGTGGACCAAGTGAAGTAAATCGCAGAGAGAAAGAGAAACATCACAGGACATCACTTACCTGTGGAAGCTAAAAAGATGATGCAAACGAACTTGTCTACAAAGCAGAAACAGACTCCCAGACCCCGCAAACACACATGGTCGTCAAAGAGGGACGGCTGGGGGAGGGCTAAAGTAGGAGCTTGGGATTAACATATTAACATACCCATCTATAGGGCTCTACTGTATATACACTACCGCATATACACTACTATATACACACTACCGTATATACACTACCGTATATACACTACCATAGATACACTACTATAGATACACTACCATATATACACTACCGCATATACACTACTATAGATACACTACCGCATATACACTACTATAGATACACTACTGTATATACACTACTATAGATACACTACCATAGATACACTACCGTATATACACTACAGCATATACACTACCATATACACACTACTATAGATACACTACAGCATATACACTACCATATACACACTACCGTATACACACTACTGCATATACACTACCACAGATACACTACCACAGATACACTACCGCAGATACACTACCATATATACACTACTATATATACACTACCATAGATACACTACTATAGATACACTACCGTATATACACTACTATAGATACACTACCATAGATACACTACCGCATATACACTACTATAGATACACTACCATATATACACTACTATAGATACACTACCATAGATACACTACCGTATATACACTACAGCATATACACTACCATATACACACTACTATAGATACACTACAGCATATACACTACCATATACACACTACCGTATACACACTACTGCATATACACTACCACAGATACACTACCACAGATACACTACCGCAGATACACTACCATATATACACTACTATATATACACTACCGCATATACACTACTATATATACACTACCGTATATACACTACTATAGATACACTACCATAGATACACTACCGTATATACACTACAGCATATACACTACCATATACACACTACCATAGACACACTACTATAGATACACTACTATAGATACACTACAGCATATACACTACCATATACACACTACCATATACACACTACCGCATATACACTACCACAGATACACTACAGCATATACACTACCATATATACACTACTATATATACACTACCGCATATACACTACTATATATACACTACCGTATATACACTACTATAGATACACTACCATAGATACACTACTATAGATACACTACCGTATATACACTACTATAGATACACTACCATAGATACACTACCGTATATACACTACTGTATATACACTACCATATACACACTACCATATACACACTACCGCATATACACTACCACA
The DNA here is from genome assembly GCA_006410535.1 of Litocranius walleri. Classification (NCBI taxonomy): domain Eukaryota; kingdom Metazoa; phylum Chordata; class Mammalia; order Artiodactyla; family Bovidae; genus Litocranius; species Litocranius walleri. The sequence goes on from SJYG01000382.1 coordinate 903,661, forward strand.
GATACACTACAGCATATACACTACCATATATACACTACTATATATACACTACCGCATATACACTACTATATATACACTACCGTATATACACTACTATAGATACACTACCATAGATACACTACTATAGATACACTACCGTATATACACTACAGCATATACACTACTATATATACACTACCGCATATACACTACTATATATACACTACCGTATATACACTACTATAGATACACTACCATAGATACACTACCGTATATACACTACAGCATATACACTACCATATACACACTACCATAGACACACTACTATAGATACACTACTATAGATACACTACAGCATATACACTACCATATACACACTACCATATACACACTACCGCATATACACTACCACAGATACACTACAGCATATACACTACCATATATACACTACTATATATACACTACCGCATATACACTACTATATATACACTACCGTATATACACTACTATAGATACACTACCATAGATACACTACTATAGATACACTACCGTATATACACTACAGCATATACACTACTATATATACACTACCGCATATACACTACTATATATACACTACCGTATATACACTACTATAGATACACTACCATAGATACACTACCATATATACACTACAGCATATACACTACCATATACACACTACCGTATACACACTACCACATATACACTACCACAGATACACTACCACAGATACACTACCATATATACACTACTATATATACACTACAGTATATACACTACCTACCGCAGATACACTACCGTATATAGACTACTATTTATACACTACTGTATATACACTACCGTATATACACTACTATATATAAACTCATTAATAAGAATCTATTGGCTAGCACTGGCAACTCTGCTCAATGTTCTATAATAACCTACATGGGACGAGAATCTGAAAAATAATGATATATGTATGCATATAACTGAACCACTTTGCTGTACACCTGAAACCAACACATTATAAAGCAACTATACCCCAATCTAAACAAAATTAAATTAAAATATATATACGCAAAACACGTAAAATAAACAAAGACGCACACACACAGAGACGCACAAATGCTAGCTACACAAGCTGTACGAAAGCCTGCATATATGAATAGCTTTGAATTTTTTACTTGTCCCCTGAGACACTATTTTACTCAAACTTTTCATGCTTAAGTTTCAATTATTTCTATTTTGATGTTTCTTCTTACAGACTTAATAACACACTGCCAAAATTCAACATATAACATCTAAAAGCTACAGAGCTTTGTTAGCTACATAACTCAACCCTACAAAAACAGAAGCGAAGAACAGCTTTCCCAAAGTTCTGCACTCACTGGTGGACACCTTGGGACCCAGGAGCCAATATCCAGGTGTCTGTCTCCTTATTAAACACTGACTGTGTCCTGAGAGTTGCAATGGAAGCTGCCCAAAAGGCAAGGTCAGAGAAAGACAAGATGCACAAGCTGTGCAGAGCTCTCATGGTTAGGAAGCGTAGGAATCATGCCATGAAGAGAGCAGTGTTTCTTACACTCATTAACAGTAAGAATTCCCCTCGTTTCAATTCCCCTCTTAACTGTGACACAATGCGGTACAGTGGGATCCTGAAATGACAGAAAAACATTGAGGTTAAGTATTGTTTTCAGTCAGATGAGTTGTGAGTTGGGCAAACACAAAGCTCGTCATAGTCAGGCGATGGAGCTCAAGTGCCCGTCTCCACGCTTCATCGACTGGTCGGGCTGCAAAATGTGCGTTACTGGGTGCGATGTGTAATATTTTACAGGACTTTTTCTTTCCATCAAAATTGCAAACTGAAGTTTAACTTGATATAAAGAGAGATTCAACATCTAAGAACCATCTTTAAAACACAATACCATCCCCAGTTCTAAGAAAATAATTGGTTCTCTATAGAAGTGAAGGAAGGAAAATTCCCCCAACAGATGGAACTTATTAATACTTTATAGATCGTCTTAGGCGCTTCCCTGGTGGTTCAGCTGGTAAAGAACCCGCCTGCAGTGTGGGAGCCCTGGCTTCGCTCCCCAGGTTGGGAAGGTCCCCTGGAGGAGGGTCCTTCCTAGAGCACCGAGCTGAGCTCCCTGTCTACGCAGCGGCTTCCCACTGGCCATCCACTTTACATGAGGTAGTGTATACGTGTCGATCCTAATCTCTCAATTCGTTCCACCCGCCCCTTCCCTACTGTGGTCACATGTCCAGTCTCAACAGCCACACCTCTATTCCTGCCCTGGAATTCTGTTCATCTGTACCATTTTTTAGATTCCATATATATGCATTAATATATGACATTTGTTTTTCTCTTTCTGAGTTACTTTACTCCATAAGACAGACTCTGGGTCCATCCACATCTCTACAAATCACTCATTTTCTAAAAATTATTCAGTTACTTAAAATAGTTTATAGAAAAAAATAATGGCCAGGATGATAAAATGTTGGGTGGTAGTCTATGACCTAGAGGGGCATTCTGCAGCTCCGCTATTTGTTTTCCTTCTTCTCTACGCCTTTATTTTGACCACTCAACTCTATTCTCTTTCACAGAGTCCACAGCATTAGCGACCTAGGAGGCCATCTGCCTCTCAAGACAATCACTAGTAAGTTCTGCTATATTTAAAGGCACCATCCCACTGTAGTAATTCTCTTTCCTCTTATTTTCTCTGGATTGACCATACTTAACAGCTACCAGTTGGAGCTACCATTAAAAAGATACATACATGAGATCCCAGATCTCTCAATTTCTAAAATCCTGATACATAAATCTAACATGTTTCCTTCATTAGCTGGCCGGGAAGTCTAAAATGTTATGCGTGATTTCTCTCCATGAGAGTTGTCTCTATTTCCAAGAACATGGCAAGCACAGGCATTCACTTCACAGGCGAAGCTACAGATCGTCTACCCATGTGACATAGTTATATTATTCCCACGCCTCTCAAATGCTTTCTCAAAAGAGCCTTAAAGCTCCATGCTGACAACAAGATTGGAGCACAGGACAGAAAAATCAAAGCTTTAAACCAGGTCTTAGACTAAATTTCACTGGGTTTCGGGGTAAGAATCACCAAAAGACAAACATCTGTGCTTGTCTGGATATGTAGATTCATGGCCAGACTTAGCCAATGGTCTTTAGCTTCCATCTTGGCTGTAAATCAGTGCAAGGAAAAGAACCCTATTTTGCCATTCTGTCTTATTTCACTATGTTGAGGCCCATTTTCAAAGAGAATGTCGGTTGGTCATTTCAGGGCACATACTTATGAACATGGAATATAAAAGGAAATTAAAGAGTCCCAAAGGACTGAGAATAAGAGGAAGAGCTGGCACAAAATCCAGCTCGAAGGCCTACACACTGATAGGAAAATGTATTTATAGCAAGCCCCTTATTCTCTGTGTAAATGGGGTCATAATAACTCCCTTCTCACATTAACACTCAGAAGAAAGTCCCTAAAACAAAAAAGTACATGAGGGCAAAGAAGAAATGGAGTCTAATGAAAGCACGTGAGAACTATTAGCAAAATGATGACTAACACTTCTGCTTACGTTTCTACTGCGATGGATCATCCCTTGGGGATTCTCCAGGCAAGAATACTGGAGTGGGTTGCCGTGCCCTCCTCCAGGGGGTCTTCCTGACCCAGGGACCAAACCGGGGTCTCCTGCATTGCAGGCGGATTCTTTACCAGCTGAGCCACCAGAGAAGCCCCTTCATAGCCTCATAAGGTTTGGTAAAGAAGCAACAGAATAGTTTGGACTGCATTCATAGCAGAAAGCAGCACAACATTTGAAACCGTTAGCTGAAATTAAAATTAGACACCATGTATCTATATAAGGCTGACCTTGGAGATGAAGGAATACACAAAATCAAATTATGAAAGGTAATATTTTCCGGGGCTGCAATGTATGATGTTTCTAGGTAGAGTTTAACTTACTGAAGATAAAGATAACATGAAGCATGGCAAACATGACTGCGTTTAAAGTAGAACATCATTGCTCTATTTGAAGGGAAGTCTATTAACTACAATAGTTCGGCCACTTGATCCAAAGAGTCAACTGTTTGGAAAAGACCCTGATGCTGGAAAAGATTGAGGTCAGAAGAGGGTGACAGAGGATGAGATAGTTGGATGGCATCACCCACTCAGTGGACATTTGAGCAAACTCTGGGGGATAGTGAAGGACAGGGAAGCCTGGCATGCTGCAGCCCATGGGGTCGCAAAGTGTCGGACACAACTGAGCAACTGACCAACCACAACAACTATTAGCTACTTTCTGGTAAACCCTGAACCCAAGAACCTGTGAACTTCACTCCTCAAGCAGGAAGCATTTTGAGTTGGTCCAGGCTGTACTACAGGCTGGTCCTTATAACATTTAGAAAAATGTCGCCATCATCTCCATGTTTTACTCGGCATAAGTATGTTGGTTTCCTAGGGCCATAGCAAAGTACCATAAACTTCAGTTTAATTCAGTTCAGTTGCTCAGTCATGTCTGATTCTTTGCGACCCCATGGACTGCAGCACTCCAGGCCTCCCTGTCCATCACCAACTCCCGGAGTTTACGCAAACTCGTGTCCATTGAGTTGATGTCATTCAACCATCTCATCCTCTGGCGTCCCCTTCTTCTCCCGCCCTCAATTGTTCCCAGCATCAGGGTCTTTTCAAGTGAGTCAGCTCTTCACATCAGGTGGCCAAAGTATTGGAGTTTCAGCTTCAACATCAGTCCTTTCAATGAACACTCAGGACTGATCTCCTTTAGGATGGACTGGTTGGATCTCCTTGCAGTGCAAGGGCCTCTCAAGACTCTTCTCCAGCACCACAGTTCAAAAGCATCAATTCTTCAGGGCTCTGCTTTCTTTATGGTCCAACTCTCACATCCATACATGACCACAGGAAAAACCATACCTTTGACTAGAGGGACCTTTGTTGGCAAAGTAATGTCTCTGCTTTTAATATGCTGTCTAGGTTGGTCATAACTTTCCTGCCAAGGAGTAAATGTCCTTTAATTTCATGGCTGCAGTCACCATCTTCAGTGATTTTGGAACGCCAAGTCTGTCACTGTTTCCACTGTTTCCCCATCTATTTCCCATGAAGTGATGGAACTGGATGCCATGATCTTAGTTTTCTGAATGTTGAGCTTTAAGCCAGCTTTTTCGCTCTCCTGTTTCACTTTCATCAGGAGGCCCTTTAGTTCTTCTTCACTTTCTGCCATAAGGGTGCTGTCATCTGCATAAACTTGGTGGCTTAAAAAAACAGAAAACTCTCCTCTCACAGTTCTGAAGGTCAGAAGTCTGAAATAAAAGCGTCAACAGAGCCATACGTTAGCTGAAAGCTCTAGGGAAAGCCCGTGCCTTGCTTCTTCCTAGCCTCTGGCAGTGGCCTGTGTTTCTTGGTTTGCAGACTCATCATGCCAGCATCTGCCTCTGACCTCTTGTGGAGTTCTTCATCACATCTCTGGGTCTTGGTACGACCATTCCTTTGGCCATACCACCGAGGCTTGTGGGATCTCAGGGGCCTGAGTCCTAATCATGAGAGCACCAGGGAATCCCCAATATGACATTTTTATGAAGATACCAGTCATTGAATTTAGGGCCCAATCTAATCCAGTATGATCCCAATTTAACCTAACTCATTACATCTGCAAAGACCATGTTTCCAAATGAGGTCTATTCTGAGGCTCCAATGGATATGAATATACAGGGAGCATCATCCAACCCAGGAAACTGATCAATGATAAAAATATTTTTTAGGAATCACCTATCTTCTGGAATTCCACCATGTCTAAACCTGTGTACTGTGTTCTGAGGCCAAATACCAGTACTCCAAGTTATCCTTTTAAAAACGAGGGTTTTTTCCATTTCATTTTTTTTTTAATAACTGAAATTATATCTAAGCACTGAACAACTTCTGCTCTGGGGATAGTGAGGCACACTATGTTGTTGTTCTTCATTTTTTTTTTTTAAGCTTTTTTTTGAAAAACCAAAGATAGCTCCTTGATTAAAAAAAAAAAAAAAAGCTGCAGGCTGTTGGGGAAATCCATCACCTATCCATCCTTTAGGAACAGAGCTTTCTTCAGGAACATACTCTCATTCTCTGTCCCCTTTGCAGTTACAAGATGGGCTTCATTTTTTCTTATGTACTTTATCATGCTGACTTCTAACTCTCAATGCTTCTTGGCTTCAGCTAACAAATGAATAATACTATAGAAAACAGAGGACAGCTCTCATTATTCTTAGATTAAAAGAGCAAAGCCATGTGATTAAATTATAAATTGAAAGTCTAGACTTTGTCTTTTCATGTAAGGAGAGTGAAGATTTCAGACATTATATATTCCAGCAATTGAATTTACAGCAGTGCTTACCACAAAGACAAGAAAAAGTTGTAGAGACTTTTTTTTAGTAACCTAAGTTTGGGGCCTAGGCTGGAAGGAAAAAATTTTTTTGTTTCCCAAGAAATGAGGATTTTGTGAATTTTTTATTTTTTAACATTGATTTTACGGACCTTTAACCTTCCAAGTTCTTGGGCTCTAATATGTTCCTTAAAGATGTTTTTGTCCCTAAAAGAAGAGGAAGCATTCTAAGTCACACCCAAACCTCTGATTTCTCACCCCACTCAGGTTCATGCAAGGGGAGAGCTGCACTGCAGATCTGGGTGGTAGGTCGTGATTAGATCATCTCCAACTTCCCACTGAGGACTGGTAATTACACAGAAAGAAGGAAGAAGGACTTAAAGCAACTTGCCCCACAGTGTTTGCATTAAACATTCAGCAATCAACTTCTTTCTGTTCTAAATGATGAAAGATTTGAAGTCAACACAAAAATATTTTTTGAATCTGATTTTAAAGCTAAGCTTAAACACAGCAAGAAGAGCATAGGAAAACATGTAGATAGAATCTTCTAGCACAGTCTCTTTCTGGAATTCCCCAATGCTCATGTCTGAGCAATATAGACATTGC
>SJYG01000382.1:915049-934450 GCA_006410535.1 Litocranius walleri
GGAAATAGATGGGGAAACAGTGGAAACAGTGTCAGATTTTATTTTTTGGGGCTCCAGAATCACTGCAGATGGTGACTGCAGCCATGAAATTAAAAGACGCTTACTCCTTGGAAGGAAAGTTACGACCAACCTAGATAGCATATTCAAAAGCAGAGACATTACTTTGCCGACTAAGGTCCGTCTAGTCAAGGCTATGGTTTTTCCTGTGGTCATGCATAGATGTGAGAGTTGGACTGTGAAGAAGGCTGAGCGCCGAAGAATTGATGCTTTTGAACTGTGGTGTTGGAGAAGACTCTTGAGAGTCCCTTGGACTGCAAGGAGATCCAACCAGTCCATTCTGAAGGAGATCAACCCTGGGATTTCTTTGGAAGGAATGATGCTAAAGCTGAAACTCCAGTACTTTGGCCACCTCATGTGAAGAGTTGGCTCACTGGAAAAGATTCTGATGCTGGGAGGGATTGGGGGCAGGAGGAGAAGGGGCCGACCGAGGATGAGATGGTTGGATGGCATCACGGACTCGATGGACGTGGGTCTGAGTGAACTCCAAGAGATGGTGATGAACAGGGAGGCCTGGCGTGCTGCGATTCATGGGGTCGAAAAGAGTCGGACACGACTGAGTGACTGAACTGAACTGAATGGACGAATAGACACCTCTTGTCTTCGGGTTGGTGATGGACAGGGAGGCCTGGCGAGCTGCAGTCCACAGGGTCGCAAAGAGTCGACAGACTGAACTGTCTTCGGGGAAATGCTCTCGCAGAATTCATGTGCCCACCAGCCTCTCAAACCCAGAGTGGAGGGGGTGATCTGAGCCCTGGCTCTTCACTTTGCCGTTCCCCTCAGAATTCTAACCTAATGTAATAGTTTCATACTTGAGCGTCTTTTATTGATCTTCCTTATATTTCCATAACAAAAATAGGTTTATAAGTTGAAATTAAAAAATTGTTTCCTTTGACCATAAACCTCTGTTTAAAAAAAGCATTTTTCTCTAGATGGAATTATCTTTACTATCATTTTCAGTTGATAAAAATACCTAAACATTACATATTTTAAGTCATTAAACAACAATATAAAGTAAAACATTAAGTGGAAAATATAAGCAAAATATGGAATTCCTTGGTTTCTCAGTGGTTAGGGCTCTGCCTCCCCTTCCACTCAGGCAGTGTGGGTTCAATCCCTGGTCAGGGAGCTAAGACCCCACACCAGCCCCCCCGAAAACACATACATGTACATGTGGGTGTAGGTTTAGATGTATGAAGCAAAAGGCAGTAAAGCATACTGGGAACGAAGCTCTTAAGAGAGGAACGGGTCTATTCTGTGTAATGGTTTGGGTCTTTTCTTCAATTATTAAACGTATCTGTGCATAATAGGCTGAGATTAGTTTCATGTCAATTTTATTTCTCTTTTCACTTTTTAAAAACAATTGTGAAAACTTTCTGCATGTAAATGGATAGAAACCAGAGGAATGTGGACATAAAATGTTGCTCAATTATCTAAACACTTCTCAGTTTTACTGATAAAATTCTTTTGAAGATATATCACTAAAAATAAGTTACCTTATTAGCCGTCAATCACTAAAAACAAACCACCTGACTAGGTGTCCAACTAAAAGCCCACAGGCAGCTTCTGTCCTCTGACTGGAAGCTCCCTGATTTCCAAAACCCCATCAGCCCCTCGTGAGTCACTGGCATCCTCAGCCCCCCAGGCACATGCGCAACCGCCCCCCTCTTTCTTCTTGGGGTCGTTCACACCGGGTGGGCTGGGGTGGGGTGGGGGCAGAAGCCTCACTGAGATTCAGAATGAATGTGTGCCAGGTGGTTATAAAAGATGACCAGAGGCAAACTCTCAAGCAGATTAAATTTTCGGAAGATGTACATATATTGAAGTTGAGACCCAGGGCGTTCATTCCTGAAAACTCTCCGGGTGTGGGTGTCCCTTGGAAAGCCTTTGCACCCCCTCCCAATATATGGAGACCACGACTGAATGCCATTAGCCTGATGGCACTGACAGGGTCCCCAGAGGAACCACCCTGGGGTCAGCACCCCAAAAGGCAAATGCCATTTTGTAGAGAGAGTCTCTTCCTTTCATAGCGGAGCTTGATCTAGTAAATTTATTAAAATTTTTGAGTATAAACCAGGCCAATGCCACTCGAGTGAAAACATCAGAAGGGATTTGATGTTTGCTGGGCTTCCCTGGCAGCCCCGTGGTAAGCTCCCTCCTGCCAGTGCAGGAGACTCGGATTTGATCCCTGGGTCAGGAGGATCCCCTGGAGAAGGCAGTGGCCACCCACTCCCGTATTCCCGCCTGGCAAATCCCACAGACAGCAGACGGAGCCTGGTGCGCTGCAGTCCGTGGGCTCACAAAGAATTGGACTCACAGACTAAACAGCAAACATCATTGTGTTTGATTCTGGGCTGGTTATTTTTAAGATAGGTGTGTTCTCATGCCAAGATAGCCGGCTAGCCCTGGAACAAGAAGTGCTCTGAGGCCACCTGTCCCGGGGCGGTTTGGAGTAACAGGACGTCCACTCGCCCCTGGGGACTCCTGGCCCTGCTGCCGTGACCTGGTGGACCTGCTGTCTCTCCCTAATGAGATGAGGCAGGACCTGGCGTCTTTTCGAGGCGGCACTTCAGGTGAAGCAGTGGGCCCTGACCGCTTCTCTGCAATGAGTGACCGCTGGCCCCCGACCCACATGGTAAAAAACTCCCATCCTTAACTCGCTGTTGGACAGGAACAGTACACGCTTTTCCTCCCTCTGAGTCTGGGGAGGAGGAGTCAGCAGCCAGCCAGCCTGTGCTCTGTCGGTTCGACTCTCTGTGGCCCCCTGGACTGTAGCCCACCGGGCTCCTCTGTCCGTGGGATTCTCCGGGCAAGAGCTGGAGCGGGTGGCCACTTCCTCCCCCGGGAGCTTCCCGGCCCGGGGATCCAACCCGCGTTTCCTGCGTTGCCAGGCGGGTTCTTCTCCACTGAGCCCCCGGGAAGCCCCTAGTGGGGAGGAGGAGAGGCGGCGTCAGACTTGCTCTGCTGTTCATACCGTGAGTCTCTGTTTTGTCTGTAAAGAGATCTGGAACTAGAAAGGGACTGTGAAGCAAATCAACACACGCGGGATTGGACGTCAGTGTTGGAACAAAGCCCTTCAGTCACACACACTGCTTCGCAGCCTGACTGTTGACTTCTGAAACAGCGGCCAGCTGGCGTCTCCCGCGGCCCCTGCTCCCCCGTCTGCTCCGAGCGTCAGGGTCTGCTTCCCCCTGGTCGAGAGCAGCTCCTCATTCCGGCTCAGGAAACCCCATTTGTCTCGGCCTCCTCAGCTTTCATCCCTCTCAACCCCATCCTTCTCCAGCAGCATCAGCAACCTCTCCGCTCGCACCTTCCTCTCCCCATTTGAAAAGACTGAAGATTCTCTCTAGAAAACTGTTCTTTCAAATAGTAAAAACGTAAAATCCAGACACAAGCATTACACTACCTCGGAACTGCCAAAGGAAGAAACAGTAGTAGGGGAACAGACCAAATCGCATTCCACAATATACTTCACAGTCAGGTCGGCATTTCAAATGCAGGGCAGAAAGAGAATCGTTTAAAAAGGGTGTAACCCCATGTTCATCGCAGCACTGTTTACAATAGCTAGGACATGGAAGCAACCTAGACGTCCAGCAGCAGATGAATGAATGAGACCATCAGCAGACGAATGGATAAGAAAGCTGGGGTACGTGTACACAATGGAATATTACTCAGCTATTAAAAAGGATGCATTTGAAATCAGTTCTAATGAGGTGGATGAAACTGGAGCCTATTATACACAGTGAAGCAAGTCAGAAAGAAAAACACCAATGACGTATACTAATGCATATATATGGAATTCAGAAAGATGGTAACAACGACCCTATATACAAGACAGCAGAAGAGACACAGACGTAAAGAACAGACTTTTGGACTCTGTAGGAGAGGGAGAGGGTGGGATGATTTGAGAGAATAGCATTGAAACATGCATATTACCATATGTGAAACAGATGTGAAACAGTCCAGGTTCAATGCAGGGTGCTCAGGGCTGGTGCGCTGGGATGACCCCAAGGGATGGGATGCGGAGGGAGGGGGTTTGGGATGGGGGACACGTGTACACCCGTAGCTGATTCATCTCAATGTATGGCAAAAACCACCACAATATTATAAATAATTAGCCTCCAATTAAATAATTTTTTTAGACAGGATGAGGGGAGTGTTGTTGGGGAACCCCCTGCAGTCCAGGGGTTAGGACTCAGCACTTCCACTGCCAAGCATGTGGGCCCAATCCCTGGGATAGAGTCAAGAGCCCACAAGCCACAAAGTGTAGCCAAAAAAATACTGTTGGGCAACCATTTTGAAGATAAATCTGGATCCCAACACTGATCCTTAAGCCAAAAAAGATTCCAGATGAACCCAAAGCTTCAATATAAAAAATATAAAACTATTTTGTATAGTTTTGAATGGGGAAATCATTTTTAGGGGGGATATAAAATTCTCAGTTTTAAAGGAAAAGAGTATTAAATCTGTTGACATAAAACACAAAATATATTTACGCTAAGTTATAACTACTACTACTAAGTTGCTTCAGTCGTTCTGTGCGACCCCATAGACGGCAGCCCACCAGGCTCCCCCATCCCTGGGATTCTCCAGGCAAGAACACTGCGGTGGGTTGCAGTTATAACATTATTCAATACATAAATAAAGGTAAAGGGCAAACAACAAAAAAGTCCAAATAACTTATTGAAATTGGTTTTTAACTCTAATATTTTTTTCTCTTCATTATACAGATTATTTAATTTTTATTGCATTAGCTAGATTCTCCAAAACAATGTAGAAGAGAAAGTAATTTGGCATAGTACATGTTCTTGTCATGTTTCTGATTTTAATTCAAATGACTTCTTTTGCACTACAACTCTTGGTATAACACTTGTTTTTCTGTTTTGGTAAATCATACTGTACTTAAGTAGCTCTTATTTTTCAATGGATACTATTAATAAATTATCACCTGCCTTTTGAATACCTATTAATATGTAGGGTTTTTCTTTTAATTTGTATGAATTTTTATTTGTAGATTTTTTTTTCAATGTTGGGCGATTTTTGCATTCCAGGATAAAACTACTCAGTCTTGGTATGTTGTTCTCTGCTGGAATATTACATTTGACTTGTGAATATTTTATTTGACTATGAGTTGAACCCTTTACAGTAAACTGGTAACTATAAGTAAAGCGTTTTCCTGAGTTCTGAGAGCCATTCTAGCAATGACTGAACCTGAGAAGGGGGTCAAGGGAACCCCCGATCTACCGCCACTCAGTCAGAAGGCATAGGAGTGACGGCACTCTTGCCCAGGTGGGTGGTGTCGGAACTGAATCTGGAGCGCTAGATTTGTTTAGAGGTGGGAGAGCAGGGTGGGAGCAGGGGAACACCCACATGTTTGGTGTCAGAAGTGTCAAGCATTCATGCAGTTCAGAAGCCGGTTTTTTCAGACACTGGCAAGCTGGGGAGACGATGCCTCCTCTTCCCCAGGGTTCTTGTGCAACACTGTCTGCAGTGGAGGAAATGACCCCTTGCTCCCAGCTTGCTCCCCTCCCGCGCTCAGAAAGCTGGGGGCAGCCTTTGGTCTTTGCTTTCTTATTCCCCAGGCAACTAACTGGTTTGCGCTCACTTGGAAGAAGAAGAATTTGCTTCCACCTCTGGAACTAGAAACTTTGCCTTGACTCCGACTAGTTCAGTCAATTTTACAATGCCTGTTTTTCAAAGGAGAACACGGAGACTTTGACATTCAAGCCTAGTCTGCCCAAGTTCACATAGCAACCGTGGTATTCAGGCCTCCCAGCTGCGGCCTCTGTGCCATTAGATTCAAGACCGTTTGCTTGAAGACGAGATCTCTGCTGTCAGGGATCACTGCCCCATCACCTCGAATGTGAGGTCTTGGTTGAGAAGGCCAGTGTTCTGAAGTGCCATCAGAGCAGGGAAAAGGAAGAGAACCCTACCTGGAGCATGAAGGGGGACTAGAAAGTGGGCAAGGACAGGCACGCTTAGTCTCTGCATGCATCCTGCCAGACCTGGCAAGAATTCTTTCTGAAAAGTCAGAGAAGGGAGGATGCGAGCCCGCTTGCTAAACATCTGACTCTGTGACCCCACGGCCTTAAGTCCCATTGTTAACAGCTGCGTCCTGCCCTCCCCTCAGTCTCCTTCACCTGCCTCCAGAAATTAGTTTTATTCCCACTCAGCTCCAGAATTTGAGTCACGGACACACCCATACATACTTGGCAAGTCTTGGCCTACATGTTCTGCCCACTCAGACCTCCAGGCTTCTTTAACTGCTCTGAGATTAAGCTTGGTCTCTCCCACCAATCACATGGTCCTTTTCTCAGAATCAAATTGGGACACGCTGCCCCACGTGGCCCGTGGGGCAGGTCTGGAGATCAGGGCAAGACGTCCAGGGTGGTGACTGGGACAATGGATGTGATGTGTGGGTCTTTCCTGAAGTAGGCAGACTTGGAAGCATGTGTTAGGAAGCGTGCCTGGACTTGTGAGTCTCCAAGACAAGTGCTTATTTTCTCTTTTCAGGCTCTTGTGCAATTTTCCTCTATTTTTTTTAAATTTAAATTAATAAGGGGATTTACTGGCACATTTAACTGAGCAGTCCAGGAATAGACCTGGATTCAAACAGGGCTGGATGCAAAGTGTATGTGGTATTGCTGCCACAGAACAGAAGGAGTTGATGGAAGGCCAGAAAAAAAAGAAGAGACAGGCGTGTATTAAATCATTAATAGCTTAAAATCTTGCCAATACGATGGATGAAAGCAATAGCATTCTTATTTGCATTTCCCTTACCACGGCTGGTCTAATGGTTGAAGTAGGATTTGAACACAAGTCCACTGACCCAGGAATTCATGGTTTTTTTCCAACCAATATCCTATATTATATCTTTCATATCAGCTCCACTTGGAATCGTGAACTAGAAAAGGCAGAAAAGAAATGAAATGCGGCCTATCAGATCTAGGAAGATTGTCATCATTTGTTAAATCAATGTGTTAGCTTCCGCTCTTCCTGAAAAATGTGATGCCAACACAGAAAAACGTTGGCAGCTTTATGTCCATAGACAGTGATAATACTTTGCTAGGAATGAATAACAGTAATAGCAAACACTTACGTAACACCTACTGTATACCAGACGCTGTGTTAAGTTCATCCCATGTATTAACTCCTTTCATCCACACTACAACCCTGGAAGCAGAGTTCTGCTATTACCTCTGTTTACAAATGGGAAGACCGAACCACAGAGAGGTGAGGTAATTTGCCTAGTGTCTCACAGCTAGAACGTGATGGGTCAAAACTAGACTTTATATATCCATCACTACCACCAAATCAGCAGTTGTGGTTTCTCCCGAGGCCCCTCACCTTGGTTTGTGTGGCTCCTTGCTGTATCCTCTCGTGGTCTTTTGTCTGTGAGAGTCATCCCTAGTGTCTCTTAATTTATCCGTGAGGTTCCCTCTCCAAATGTGGTCGCTGGTCAGATTGGATTAGAACTCACACTAACAGCCTCCTTTTAACTTCACCACCTTTTTTAAGGCCCTAGCTCCCTGGTGGCTCAGATGGTACAGAATCTGCCTGCAATGCAGGAGACCCAAGTTCGACCCCTAGATCAAGATCCCCTGGAGAATCCATGGATAGAGGAGCCTGGTGGGCTACACTCCACGGGGTCGCAAAGAATCGGACACATTTAAGCAGCTAATACTTACTTGCTTAGCTCCAAATACACTGTCACATTTTGAGGTACTGGAGGTTAAGGTCTCAAAACAGGCATTTGAGGAGGGGGACACACTTCAGCTCATAACAATGACCCTGAAGCCAAAAGATGACGAACCCTCAAGATGGAAAGATCCTGGGTCCCTCAGTCAATCCTCGGAAGAAAGACGACTAGGGTGTGCGTGCTGGCTCTTCAGTCATTTCCAGCTCTGAACAACGCTATGGACCGCAGCCCACCAGGATGGAAAGTCTCACATCTCCAACATTGGTAGGTGGGTTCTTTACCACTGGCGCCACCTGGGAAGCCCAAAAGAAGGCTAAGGACCTCAACCAGGAACATCAGCATTAGACTCTATGAGACCAACAAATGAAATTTTCATTTTGCTAACTCAGATTTTGAAATTACTTATAACGGTGGATTATTTATACACTCAGCAATACACATCCCTCCCCTACTGAGTTTGTCTCATGGAATCAGGTATTAATATACTAGCTTCTTGTGATGAAAAAATGTGCAAACAAAGTGAAATGATTCTGGAGTTGTATCCTCCCAAACTGGGTGAAATTGACCACACCCATTAGGTTCTACAATGAATTAAAACATTAACACTAAGCCATATGAATAATTCACACTAAATAATTCTCTAAGTGCAGCAAATAGTTCTGAGCTTTAAGTGTGCCTGAAAGGATCACAGAATTAACACTTTGGAATTAGCTAATCTGAGACTGTTTGGGAAATTGATCAAGCCCCACCTTCTGACAGCTTTACGATCTCTACTAGGTCTGCTGAAGTGTGACTCTGGAAGCAGAGGGCCTGCCAACACCCAATATTCTTCTGTTTGGAGGCAGTAAATTAGGATTTTAAGGGAAGAGCGGAAGGAACTAGAAAGGCACATTCCTGACAGCTTAAATGTCCTCCACTGCAGAATGGGGGGCTTCTCACAGTGAGCTGTAGGAAGATGCTGAGCACAGACTTGGGATACAGGCAACTGATGCTTGTGATGTCCCTGAATGAGAGGACACAGAAGGTGCATAGGAGATGGAGATGCTCATGAAGAGAGCCAGAAGCCTGGAGGTCGCACAGGGGACCCCCCACAGCTTCCTGGTGCTGGAGACAGACAGCGGCGCTGCCGCTGGCCCCACGACTGCCCACATCTGTGCCCCGGTCCCAGCATCACCGGGAACTCAGAGAGGAACTCTCCCCTCTTCGGGTCTTTTCTGCCCTGGGCAACGTTAACTCATCTTCAGCAGTAGGAGAACTGGCTCTGCTTGCTCATCCATTCCTGCAGATCTTCATTTTACACTTAGCTGTTGGCTTTTAAAACAAACAAAAATAACCAAGATTTTTTTTTTTCTTATTTCTCTGGTTCCTCCCAAAGGCAATGGAGCTTAGTTTCTGTTTGTTCAATAGAAGGAAGTTCATGAAGTATTCCAGCAAATGCTGAGTCAATATATCAAAGCATCAGCAGAGCTGGAAAAATCTCATCTTTATTTATATCCATGGTTTCCCTAGTGGCTCAGATAGTAAAGAATCTGCCTGTAATGCAGGAGACCCAGGTTCAATCCCTGGGTCAGGAACATCCCCTGGAGAAGAGAATGGCAACCCACTCAAGTATTCTTGCCTGGAAAATTCCATGGACAGAGGAGCCTGGCGGGCCCAAGAAATGATGCCTTAGAACCATGGTGCTGGAGAAGGCTCTTGAGAATCCTTTGGACTGCAAGGAGATCCAACCAGTCCATCCTAAAGGAGATCAGTCCTGAATATTCATTGGAAGGATTGATGCTGAAGCTGAAGCTCCAATACTTTGGCCACTTGATGGGAAGAACTGACTCATCAGAAAAGACCCTGATGCTGGGAAAGATTGAAGGTGGGAGGAGAAGGGGACGCCAGAGGATGAGATGGTTGGATGGCACCAGCGACTTGATGGACATAAGTTTGAGCGAGCTCCGGGAGTTGGTGATGGACAGAGAGGCCTGGCATGCTGCAGTCCATGGGGTCGCAGAGTCAGACACGACTGAGCAACTGAACAGCAACATATATCTGGTAGGGGGAGAAAACAGTGAAAGAAAGCAGCAATATCTAAGGAAACATTTACAGGCAAAGGCAACTTGTCTTCCTATGGGAATTCTCAGCAAGGAATCCTATAGGAAGATGGGGTCACCCTGCATTTGACAGAGAAATTGCCTGCTGTCAAGTAAAATGAAACATTCCTTGGAGACAATACCAAGTTCACAGGTTACCAGGCACAGGTTCTCTGGCAAAGGAAGCACGGCCCTGTTTGGCGGCATTCCAAAGGCCCATGTCATCGAGGGTGTTCAAATCTGAGCCAAACTGGGGAGAAAGAGCAAGGTTTAGAAATGCTACATTAACATAGAATTAAAAACGAGGCAGTCCAGAATGGCTTTTTCCCTTCTGTTTCACAGCAAGTTGAAAGTTTAAAGCATTAAAAAATTGAAATGATATGCAAGTGGTCAGGCTTTAAGATGAGAACATTCAACAAGGCTTTGAGAGGCATTTTGTATTTGAAAGTGTCAGCAAATGACAGGAGATTATCAGCATTTTGGCCCCAACTGAGAAAATTATTTAGGGTGGGTAGAATCCTCAATTCTTTTCACCCTTTCTTTGAAGATGGAAAGCTCTGAAAAAGACCAGAGCATCTTCCTCGGACTCAGAAATGGTCAAAGGTCCGCATAAACATACACAGAGTGCCACTAGGCACTGTTCTCCACAGCTGGGCCATTTCCAGGGAATCTGAGCTGAAGATGGTAAACGTTTCTGAGACGGAGTTTGATGGCTTGGCTGGTTGGGAAGGAGGGTGTTTGGTCTGGTTTATTGCTCCATATCATGTATGGAATAGATGGAAACTCACAGAACAATTGGCCAAGATCATGCATCTTTGACGGGAGGTGAGGGATTGCCCGTCCTCCACTCTTCCCCCTCCACCCTGACACGTTCTCTCCATGTGGGAACTGGCATCAGGAGAATAAGTGACTTTGCAAGTTCTTCCAGTAAGTTCATTGCAACACTTGGACAGGAGCCTGGTCATCCTGTCTCTGAGCCTAAGGTTCTCCCCCACTTGAAAACTCACTCCCTCTTTGATGGTCTTGGGCTTTATCATAAAAGTCACCAACCAGGGATGAGTCAAGCCACCGTCCTTCACCACAACCACGCCCTCGGCAGGATGGCCCGACTATCGCTACAGTTTGCATAACGCAAATTTACGAGAAAGACACCACAACAGCGCAAGGTTCAGACACAGGGACCTAGAGGCACCACACAGGGGAGGTGCTGAAGTAGTCTATTAATGCATTAATTAATGTGTGGATAAAGTAGATGGTGTTGTCAGGCCATTAGACACATAAGCAGCAGCCCACGATGTATCATGTGCTTCTTAGATCTAACATTCTTCAAATACTTGGCTGACAATGCTAAACATAGACCCCAGATATGGCTCACTCTAGCGTTCAAATGTTTCAAGTCAAGCATCAAAATTCAATATTGTAAACCAGCTATACTTCAGTTTTTTAAAAAGAGTCAAAATTCAGAACCGATGGGATGAAATGGGCTGTAATAAAGACTTTGTAATTAAAATACTCATAAAAGTATATTGAAACATTAAAATTGTTTTAGAGGTACTGGCCATGATTATTTCTGTGACGTCCATTATGGGTAAATTCCTCCCCCTTTTTCTACCTTTCTGCACATCCTGAATCTTTTTAAGATTAAAAATGTAATTTAATGGGCTTCCTTCGTGGCTCAGTGGTAAAGAAGCTGCCTGCTAGTGCAGGGGTCATGGGTTTGATTCCTGGTCCAGGAAGGTCCCGCATGCCTCGTGGCAACGACGCCCATGCACCACAGCTCCTGCGCCTGCGCGCTAGACCCAGGGGCCCAGCTACCGAAGCCCACACACCCTAGAGCGTATGCTCCACAACAAGAGAAGCCACTGCAACGCGAAGTCCATGCAGCCCAACTAGAGAGCAGCCACCACTCCCGCAGCGAGAGGGAAAAGCCTAGGCAGCAGCGAACACTCGGCACAGTTATAAATAAATACATGAATTTTTAAAACGCAACTTAAGAACAGCAGACGGATACAGCAAACTAGTGAACACAACAAGAAAGAGACTCGCAGATACAGAGACCAGCCTGGCGGCTACTAGCGGACAGAGGGAAGCGCGGGGACCTCCGCGGGAAGGGAGACGCAGCAGAACGTCCCTCAGCAGAGCCGAGGGGTCCCGAGGAGGGGTGACCTGCTGTCCCAGCCAGGGACGACCAGACTCGACGCGGAGGCTCTGTCTGAGCAGTTCCACTTTTTTACCGCAAGCTCTTGGTTTATATAGGCAAGCAGGGGGGGTGGTTGCGAGGGACTGTCCATAGTTGCACCAATCACGTTAAAGGTCAAATCGTCAAGTGCCTTCATTATAACAGGAGTCTATGGTGATCACGTGCTGTCCACGTGCACGGAAATCAAGAGAGCCAATCAAAAACTTTGACAAACAACATAGACCACGCCCCTGTCACTTCCGCCAGGCGCCATCTTAGTGTCCGATCGCCAAGCTAGCCTTATTTTTAAGGTTTCCCATTTAGGGCCCCACAGGGAAGGGCAATCGCAGCGCTAAGAGATCAAGAAGTGCGAACAAGTAAAAGAAACTACCAGGAAATATAGCCCCGTGTAGGGAGTATAATCAATGCTTTCAAGTGAAAGCAAAGTAAATTCAATAGATAGTAGTAAACACAAATACAGAATAATGTATTAGATGAAGATATTTTTAAGTTACAGTATCTTCCTCTCAAAATATTTAATCTGTGAAAGTGAAAGTCGCTCTGTCGTTTCTGACTCTTCGCAACCCCATGGACTGTGCAGTCCATGGAATTCTCCAGGCCAGAATACTGGAGTGGGTACCCTTTCCCTTCTCTGGGGAATCTTCCCATCCCAGGGATCATATCCAAGTCTCCTGCAGTATAGCCAATATTTTATAACTCTAAGTGGAATATAACCTTTAAAAATTGTAAATCACTATATTGTACACCTGTAACATATAATATGCCTCAAATTTCCTTCAATTTTTTATAAAAGACTATGTTGACAGTGAACTGACAGGGGTGAATGGAGGCAGTGGCTGCCACCTGTGGGGCCCTGGGTCCTGGTTACACAGCAGACACAGGAGGGCCGTGGCCCCTTCCCCTCAGGGGCCCCCCATTCTGGAGTGGGCATCACACTCAGCAAATCAACACGTCTATATAAAGTGGTGAAGAGGGATAAAGCAGGATTAGGGTCTAGCGAATGACGGTGCAAGTTTTAAAAGGATACTCACAGAAGACTTCCCCGACAAGGTGGTAGTCAAGCTGAGTCTAGAGAGACAAGGGAGGGCAGACGCCGGGGACCCATCAGAAGACCGTGAGAACGATCCGGGTGAGGAATGACGGCGCTCCTGATGTGGGAGGACAGAGAAGGGTCGTGATCAGACGGCCCAGCTGACGGAATTGCGAGTGGAGAGACTGAACGGGAGGTGGAGGCGACGGGAGGTGACCCCGTGGACTGTAGCCCCCAGGCTCCTCTGTCCGTGAGACTTTCCAGGCAAGGACACTGGAGCCGGTTGCCATTTCCTTCTCCAAAAGAAACCAGGTACCTTGTGAGAGATTAACGAAGCTGCACTTTTCCAAGCACCTCTTACTTTTCAACACACCATCCTCTGCGTTTCCCTGTCTAGATTCACAATAGTGCTGTTATCTCCATCTTAGAGCTGAACAAACAAAGGAATCCTGGACTAAATAAACCAGTCAGGGTCACTCCTTGGGTGACGGACAGAACTGAGACTAAAATGAGCATTTCGCAACGTCCCTGAGAGGCTCTTCCAGAGTCCAGTGGCTCCCAGATAACAGGGACACGCGTCCCAGCGTTTATATTCTCTGAAGTGCTCAGCAAAGCATCTGCTGTCTCACAGTGCTCATGGAATTAATTCCCCACGGGAAGAGGTTACGAGCAGATCTACCCTGAAGACCAGGGACATGGGCTTTCGAGTCAGACGGATCTGGGTTCTGTCTCTACCTTTGCGTCTAGTCTTCCGACTGGGCAGACTTCCAAACCTTCCATCTCCCTCTTACTAAAAAAAAAAAAAAAAAATGGGGCTAATCACTCTTAGCCCTGAAAGTTGTTGGAAGGATTAAGTGAAATCATACTTACAAGGTGCTTAATGCGGGAGCTGGCACACAGGAAGCAACAGGAAAGGGTAAACTACTATTAAAATGGGGACCAAGAGACAGTATTTAATCCCTCCCACTCCCTAGCCAGCCACGCAGCTCCTATGAACCTGTTACTTACTGTAAGACCCTGTGGCTTAAAATAAAGCAACTGGGGAGGTCTCTGGAGCTCAGCTACACACAGCCCCACCCTGCCAGGCCCCGCAGTGCTGGCTGGAGAGCCGCTCTGAGTCATCCCAGCTGCCAGAAGGGCAGTCTGAAGTCCCACGGGACCCTGTGCCTGAGCAGACCCACGCCCAGCTTTCCTGTCTGCAGTGAGATGAATGACAAAGGGGAATGCCATGTGTGTTTCTGGGTGTTGGAACGATCAGTTAGGGGACAGGGTCTTATCTGAGCCTCTGTCCAGTTTTGAGTTACCTATTTGATGGCAAAGAGACCCCTGGCTTCTGCAAAACCAGTGTGTACAGAAAAGCAGACCAGTGCAGGTCATTAGACTTTTTGTGTGTGTGGGTAGCTGGTTAAACAATGAAAGCCATTTCCATATATGACATAAGAAGTTGAAATTGTTGTCAATTCTGTTAACATACCTGTTTGTTTGTTCCCTTCACTGAGCCCATTAAAAAAAAAAAAAAGAAAAAGCTACTTCCTGATGATGCCCGGCTGAGTCACCCAACAACTGTGGCCCATTCTCAGTGGGGAATCGACAGGCCTCAGAAGCTGGCTCATTTTTCAGGTTGACTTTCGATGCCCCAGCCTCATCACCTCCTATCTTCCCACCTCTCTGGGCGGGGTGGTTGCTCAGACTCCCCCCTCCCTCACTGCAGCCCCTTGGAAGCTATGAAGTGTCCTCTTTTGTGCCGATTCTTTCTGCTGACATAATGGCAGAAGGAGGGCTGGAGAAAAGCCACAGGAGCCAGCCAAGCCGTCACATACTGTGCAAAGGCAGAAGCCTCCAGAAGCCTGTAGGCAGGTCTTGAAAGGCACTCCAGAAGCATCTCAGGTCACACACTCGTGGGCCCCCAGGCTCTAGTCCATCATGCATTCTTGTTTGCTCCTGAAAGGGTTCGTTGCTCGGTTGTGTCCAACTCTTGGCAGGCTCCTTGTCCATGGGATTCTCCAGGCAAGAATGCTGGAGTGGGCTGTCATTCCCTTCTCCAGGAGATCTTCCGGAACCAGAAATAAACCCAGGTCTCCCTCATTGCAGGCAGATTGTTTACCATCTGAGCCACCAGGGGAGCACTGTTTGCTCTTAGAGAAGTGAACTATTCCATGTATTCTTTAAGATTTATTGCAGTGATGGACAGTCTTTAAAAATAGATTTCGAGAAATCACCAATTCTTGGGTTTTTATGCCCTACTAATCCTTTCCCCTTGAGTGTGGAGTGGACCTAGTGACTTGTTTCTAACAAATGGAATATAGTAAAAATGATGGGATGTCTCTACCCTGATGAGGCTATAGACGGTGACTTCCAGCTGGTTCCTCTCTCTCTCTCCCCCTCTCTCCTATTTGCTTTCACTTCTCCAGCACTTGCTCTGTAAGCTGGAAAGACTCATGTGGCGAGAAGCCAAGGGTAGCTCTAGCCAACCACCAGAGAGAAACTGAGGTTCTCAGCCCAACAATCATCAAAGAATTTAGTCCCTCCAACAATTACATGATAGAGCTTGGAAGTAAACCCGTCTCCACTTGAGCCTTCAGGTGAGACCGTGGCCCTAGGCAACACCGTGATTGCAGCCTTGTGAGAGACCATGAGACAAAAGATTCAGCTAATCCACACCTAATCCAACTACAGAGGCCCTGAGATAATAGAGGTGCACTGTTCAATGTTTCCAAATCTGAGGGTCGTTTGTTACACAGACATGCATAACGTATACACTCATCTCAGACAACATCTACTCCAAGACTTCAATACCTCCTGCCACACACACACTCACACACACACACTCACACTCAGGCACACACACTGACACACACATGCATGCACATGCACACACACATGCACACATACACTCACATGCACACACACTCACATGAATGCACACATACTCATACACACATGCACACACACACATGCACTCACAGTCACACACATGCACACACATTCACACACACGCACACACTCACATGCATGCACACATACACTCACACTCACATGCACACACTCACACGGGCACACACTCACATGCACACTCACACACGTGCACACATACATGCATGCACACATACACACTCTCACTCACATGAACACACACATGCACACTCACCCACACTCACACTCACCCACACTCACACACATGCACGCACACACACACATGTACACACACACATGCATGCACACATACACACATGCACACATGCACACACGCACACACACACGCACACACACATGAGCACACAGACACACTCTCACACACGCACACACTCACACACACACACTTTGTAAGTCTCAGAGCTCCCTCAACACTTTGTGCTCGCCTCTTGGCCCAGTGCATAAAGGGTTAGTTGTAGTTTTCCGTTTTTGCCTTGGTCTTCCCACCAAAGAGACATGTGTTTGCGGTTATTTTGTCTTATATCTGTAGTGTCAAATGTAGTGGTTAGCATGTATGATCAAAATTATCTTCTGGATGAATGAGTAAATGAATGAATGAGCAAGTGACTGAGTGCCATTTTGCTAAGTGACACAGGGCACTGAAAAGCAGATGAGATCTGTGTTCCACCTGTAGGAGCTTAATATCAACTTGGAGAAGCAGATATAAAACTGACGTAGATGTGAATGAAGTCAGTGTTGCGTCATGATGAGAAAGTGTGCGATGGGCACATAAAAGATAGACCGTCATTTCTGACTGAATCTGAACACACTTCTTGAGGAAATGGCTTTTGACATTGGCCTTGAGGGATAACAGAGCTTTGAGCACAAAATTAATAAAAACTGTAAACAAATCCTAGAAAGTCAGGAAATCTGGCTGGGGGACAGAGTCAGGCTGGTGCCCAGGGGAAGAAGCCAGATGGAGATGAAAACTGGAAATCAGTTGGCTTCAGGGGGGGCACATGAGGTCACCACTCTTAGAGAACATGATGAAAGCAGAACCTTGGGAAAGTGACATTTAAAAACCGAGAGGAAAGAGGAACTTGCTAAGGGTTGAGAAGACTTTATATAAGTTTGAAGAAGGAGGTGAGGCTCAGAGGTTGGACGTGATGCAACATGAAGAGAGGCCGCGGGATGTGGCAACTGCTAGTGACCTTTAAGAAACAGCATCTATGAAGAGTGGAGAGGGCAGGAAGATTCTAAAATGACAGAAATAGAGTGAGTTTTAGGAAACCAGCCCAGGAAGAATCCCAGTGATAACTTGACAGACCTCCTGTTAAGATTTCTGAGTCTCTGGGGGTTTTGATTGTGAAATAACTCATCTGCTCACCAACATACTTCTTTATCTGAAATAAAAAATACCTGACCCTATCAATGAGTCTGTACCTCTACCAACAATATACTGACATAATTACTATCAAGTTAGCATGTCTTGCTTTTTGGTAGTTCAAGGACTCACTTTTTATTCCAGACAACAAGTCATTTGGGATATTCATCTGCCTACTTCAGGGGCTTTGCCCTTCCATGTACTTTGTGACTAAAATTGCACTAGATGGAACTATAAAAACTTTGCAAAGGAATGAAAATTCAATTCATCATTTCATTCGATTTTCTTGAATGGTTTTCAAAAGTGTTTAGTATATTGTCAAGTTTTATTTTTTTAATGTGGACCATTTTTAAAGTCTTCATTGAATTTGTTACAATATTGTTTCTGGTCTGTGCTTTGGTTTTGTGGCTGAGAGGCACATGGGATCTTAGCCCCCTAACAGGGATGAAAGCCACTTCCCCCACATTGGATGGTGAAGTCCCAACCACTGTGCTGCCAGGGAAGTCCCTCAAAAGTTTAAAAACTTCATCCATCACAATCCTGCACTCTTTCTGGACTTTTTTTTCTCTTTACTATTTCTTTTGCGATATAAATTACCCCTATTTTTCAATTGTGTTAAAAATGCATTTCTGATACAAAATAGACTTACGAGCTGTGATGCTACATCCAGGCAACTTTAGTCTTGCTCATTTTAGCAGTTTACATTTAGATTGTCTTATACCTTCTCTAGTGACAGTCATATTATCTGCAAATAAATAACAATTTTCTTCCTTATAGCCCTTTTCTTTTCAGTTTTGTTTTTCTGATTTTACTGCTGTGACTAGAACTCAAATAAAGGCTTGAATACAATTCTGGGGGGGGGGGGGAAACACCACACAAACTGACCCTACCCAACATTTTTCTTTTCTCTAGTGAACAAGTTCACACAGCTTATAACTATTAATTCTGGGCCATTTATAGATGTTTCATCTGGTTTTGCTCATCTGTGTCCTCAGCTCAACTGTGAAGTCCGTAAGTCAGGGAGGACGTTTTCTCCATCTCTTCACTCAGCAGGTACTTAAAAAATCTCAATAAATCCATGATACTATTCCGCTTTCATAAACTCTTTATCATCCCCCAGAGCTGTGGTTTTTTTTTTTTTTTTTTTTTTTAAGGAGCCATTTATTGGGAGCTTAGTAACTGCCAGGCTGAGAGCTTTGCATTCGCAATCTGCTTCACAAGTCACAGTTCATCCCCTTATGAACTTTGTGATTCCAAGGGGCTAGGAGTTATGACTACCCCTTTCTCACAAATGAGGCAAAAGTGGGAAAAAGAAGTGGGGTATGGTTTATTTAGGTGGAGGGCCTCAGCGTTAAGTGAGCTAAAAGTACCCTTGCAAGCACATTACAACCACAGAAGGATGGCCACTGCCTTGGGTTTGCCTACAACTGAGGCCACTCCCAGGACATGAGGTTTTCAGTTGCAAAACCAGGGAGACCCAGGCAAACTGGGACCGAGGAACATTCCATAGTCTTCAGGGATGGAATAGTGAAACGCAATGATAAAGGGGGCCAGTAGCTGTGTCCCTTCGGGGATATTTATCATGGAGAAAATTTCAATGTAACTGTAATGGGTTGAAAATTATAGTAGAGTATGTTTCTCAAAATATAGAAATATTCACCAGCTTATTCTTAGAAAAGTGTGGTTTGCAAGTAAGCCACACCTAGAGCACATTATCACCCTTCTTCCTCCTTATGTTCATTAAAATCTGGAAGAAAAGCCCAGATTTATCATCCTGGTTGGTACTTTCCCAGGGCCTCAAGGAGTCATCTGTGAAGCATTAGCCTGACTTCCTCATATTCTTCTATAACCACATTTTGAAAGTTAAACAGCAATTTTACTCTTGATTTGCCAATTCTCAGAAATCTGCCTTTTTTGATGTGATACCCGTAAAAACTTCAGAAAGAAAAAGGGAGACGTTTTCTCACTTTTGTTACAGGTGCTATATTGTATTGCAAATATCCTTCACCCCACTCCCTCCCCCCCCACACCCCTCCCCGT
>SJYG01000382.1:934904-981263 GCA_006410535.1 Litocranius walleri
CAAAATGGGATGTTTTTCCTCCTCTGCTCTGCTCTCTGATGAACTGATACACGTGTGTTTCCTGAAGACAGAGGATCTGGGAATCACTAAACAGTGATCACTAAACCAGAGGGTGTCATAACCCACACAATCACCCAGTGCTCCCTGCCTCTCACCCAGCACAAGTCCAGATGACTCACCCAGGACACCGGCTCGGTCATTTCTGCCTTCTCTGTTGTTTAGGGTTTGTTTCTTTGTTTGTTTGCTTTCTGGTGGCACCGATCTCTTTTTCCTTCCTAATTCCTGCCTGGCTTTCTAAAACGGGTCAGCCAAACTGCTGTTTTGCCTGCATTCTTTGAATCCCTTTCTTTCCCATTGCGAATAGCCAGCCCTGCGGGCCTGTCTCAGGAGGTGCTGTTTGGGCTCTGGCTGGGAGCAGGCAAGCCTGCGGGGAGCGGATCTTTCAGAATTCCTTGAGCACTTGACCCAGAACCCCTCCCCGGGGTGCGGTAGGCCTCGGCCTCCCCGCGGGCCCCCGGGTTTCCGGGTTAACCTGAGCCAGCGTCCAGCCTCCGGAGGCTGCGAGTCCATCGCTGGAGGTGAGAGTCGCGGCTGCCTGGATGCGCGAGAGGAATCCCAGCTGCTGCTACACTTCCCTGGATGTCTCCTTCATCAGCTGGGTTAATAGTCAACCTGCAACCCTCAGGAAAACCCGGGGGTAGAATCTCTCGCTGGGGAGCCCTTAGCTTTGCCCCGGAATGAGGACTCTCCCCTGTCCCGCGGTGGGAAGCGGCTCTGTTCTGGGGGCAGGGGAGGGGAGCTTCGAGATGACAGAGGCATGGGTTC
The DNA here is from genome assembly GCA_006410535.1 of Litocranius walleri. Taxonomy (NCBI): domain Eukaryota; kingdom Metazoa; phylum Chordata; class Mammalia; order Artiodactyla; family Bovidae; genus Litocranius; species Litocranius walleri. Next base: position 935,730 of record SJYG01000382.1, read on the forward strand.
GAATCCCGTCTTCGGCTCTTTGGCCAGTTGACTCTGGAGAGATGGCTGGTTCCCAGAGGCTATTCCCTTCCCTATAGAATAAGAAAGATGATCATGCTTTCCAAATTATAAGCACTAAGTGAAACAGTAAAACCATCGTTTCTAAAATGCTGAGCTCCTCATGGGTGATCGGTAAATGGTTATTTAACGTGGAACTTCCCTGTGGGTCCAGTGGTTAAGAATCCACCTCACAATGTAGGGGACACATGTTGGCTCCCTCGTTGGAGAACTAGGATCCCGTGTGCCAAGGAGAGTGTGGAAAGAGCCTGCATGATGCCACCAAGATTCCCAGTGCCATGTGGCAAAATAATAATAGTCACTAAAAAATAAACGAATAAAAATGTTAATGGTATTGATCTTGAAGTTTTGCCCACAGGAGGGCAGACTCGGAGGAGCCCTATGGAAACGCTGGGGTGGATGCCACTCAAGTTCCCTAAAGGCAGGTCTTCCCTTCTGTCCTGATGAAACAACTGCCCTCCCTCACCCATACCCCCCCACACCCCCCACCCCCCACTGAAAACAGCCTTATCCAAATCTAGTCCAAGCTAACCAGACCAGTTCTTCTTCCTGTTTCTTGAGATAATACTGTGTAAATCAAGACCTGAATTTTTATATGAAAATGTTCAAGGGGCTTCAGGCGATTCAATAATATTCGTGAAACCTAACACGAAGGAGGTGGCAATAAACGTTCTGCCATTACTAACAGATCACAAATTAAAAGCAGGTGCCTTATTAAGGGAAAAACGGCCACTTCCTCTCCAGTTCCACTCTGCCTACCGCCTTCCTTCAAAAGGTTTCATTTTAGTCTAATAACCTTAATTGCACAAGATCTTCCATAGCTTGGTAAAGAAGCTAATATCTAACCTTCCGTTTTGACAGTGCAGTTAAGGACACTTAGAGTGTGAGTGAGCCAGAAGTCAGGCACTTTCTCACCTCATCTGATTTTCAAGATGGTTTGAGATGGGTGCATTTTACACCATTTTAGAGGAAAACAGAGGTGAAGTCATTTATCCAGAGTTCCCCAAAGAGTAAGTGGTGAAACAACTGACTGACTCCAGTGTCAGAAGCCAGTGCCACTTGTGGGCAAAGGAACTTTCTGGTTTTGAAAATAGCTGGGTAAAGATGTGAAGTTGGAAACAAACAGATCTCAGAAGCTCCATCAGAGACCGTTAGCGAGAGAGCGCGACAGAAAGGAGAAAAGCCTATTTTCTAAAACCCTAGAAGATCAAGGTTTTTTTTTTTTTTTTTTTTGCTTGTTTATTCTATTTCGACCCAAACCCCAGCCCAGGCTCTGTGTGATGTGCAGTCTCAGAGTAGACAAGACTAGGAGGCAGTGTGAGACCCAGACTTCTAAGAAAAGGAATTCCAAAGAAAAGAAAAGGAATTCCAGATCTCCATCAACAACTCTCATTACTTTTCTGACATTTTGGTTTTCTAAAAAGCGGCCAGTTTGGAAGAAGACAGTAGGTAGGTGTGACCATCACACTATGAATTTGTGAAAGCAATTTCTTTTTTTAAGATTTTTGGGGGGGGATGTGGACAATTTTTTAAAGCCTTTATTGAACCCATGGACAGATCTGCTTCTGTTCCGTGCCTTGACCTCTTAGCTGCAGTGCGTTTGGAATCCCAGTCCCCCACCGGCACCCCCAATCAGGGATCCAGCCCATATACCCCGCCTCCCCGATCCCCACGCTGGAAGGCGAAATCCCAACCGCCAGGAAAGTAAGCAGTTTCTGAAAGTTCTCAAAAGAGAAGCTCCTGCCAGCGCCTGCACTGCACTGACAACCGTTTTGCTCTTGAACCATGACCTATTACATAAGAAGACTCAGGTGACTCCACAGCCAGGTGTGTCCTGTCAGGTGACCCTCAGCTATTTCCAGCCTCATATAAGAAGCAGGCCTGACGGAGTGAGGTCACCTTCAGGGAAGCCAGGATGCAGGGGCAATTCTCATTTCCCAGAAATCATTTATGAGCCCGAGAAGGCCCCGCTCGGCTTCCTCCAGGGCTCACCATCAGTGTTGGGGGGAGAGGCTGCCCGGTGGCTGGATCTTTTCACTCTGTTTTGGGATGGTTTGGCGGTTTACATCCACGCTTTTACTTCTTCTCAGAAACCCTTCGGTTCTCTCTGAATCCTGTTTGAAATAAGGGGGCCAGTAGGAAGTGTGAGCAAGGCCTTCTTTAGGCGTCTTTGTCACCCCATGTTCTGTTTCACACCACAAGGGACCTTGACGATCAGAGTCTCTGACTTCAGAGGAGCAACTGTGACTCAGACAGGCTGCCTCAGTTACACAGCCCAGCAGACTCTCAGACTCTTGCCTCGAAGTGTCCGGCTCCAGCATTCCGAAGCGGAGTACCCTTTGTGCGGCCTCACTCTCGGTCACTCTTCTCTTTCCAAGGGGTGTCTTCTGGGCCATCTTCCCCTCTGACAATGGTGTGAGGAGTTGGACAGAATTCTCACCATTTATGCTGTTCCTGCCCAGTGTGGGGTATGTATGTGGGCGGTTATTGCAAGGGATTGAAACCCATAATCACAGGGCCCAGAATCTTTAGACTGAAGAACTTGTCTCATTCACAGATACAGGGTAGATGATAGATGAAGAGCTTGTCTCATTCACAGATACAGATGACAGATACAGAGATGCTTTCCAAAAATAGACTACTGAGGTTTTCTTTTAAATCTAAGTGCAAATCAAATAGTATTTTTTACTTCATAGTAGCTATTTGTTGGTCAATAGGTACAATTATGTGAACATCATGGGAACTTTTTGACATTTAAATAGAGTTCTCAAAAAAAAAAATTGAGTTCTCAAATAGACTCACAGAGAATGAACTTATGGTTACCAGAGGGAAGGGATAGTTAAGGAATTTGCGATCCACACGCACAGACTGCTGTATTTAAAATGGGTCACCAGAAAGACCCGCTGCAGAGCACGAGGAACCCTGCTCAGTGTCCTGTGGCAGCCTGGAGGGGAGGGGAGTGGGGGGAGAAAGGATACACTAATTCATGGCTGAGTCTCTGCTGTGCACTTGAAACTGTCACATTAATTGGCTATACTCTAAAATAAAGCTTTTTAAAAATGGGAGTTCTCAGGGAATAATGGTCATTCTATCAAATACGGGCCCTGCCTTTTATGGAGCCAGGGCCCCCACCACCACCCCAGTTCTGTAGCCATCAGCTCCGCCAGCCACCTGCCGCCACAGCCCTTCCTCTCTCCCCACCTGAGGGAGGTGATCCACATCGCAGGACTTCAGCAGACTCAAGCGGGCAGGGGTGGGTCGCAGAGGTGGCCCTGAGACAAGAGGCAAGAAATGAGGAGGCTCTTGCGAGCTCTCCCACTCAGACAGGAAGGCCACTCGGGTCCCACCTCCTCCAGCACTCGGCTAGCTGCAGCTGATGCAATACCTGCTGCCCGGGGCTGGCGCGGCGGGGAGCAGCAAAGACAGCGCCTGAGCCTCGGCAGGCAGACCAGGAGCAGCCAGGGACCAGCCTCACTGAGCCTCCCAGCGAGACCTCGAGCCTCCGCCGCCTCCAGGCATCCATCTGCGGCACACGGCAGCACCCGAGACATGCCCGGCGTTCATTCCCTGTTTTCCACTGCTTCCTTTCCCAATTAACGTGTAAGTCTCTAGAGAGCAGAAATCATGCCCCAAGTCCCGGTGGTGCCTCTCCCACCGCAGTACTGGAACAGAGGCGGTTTGGTCAAAAGGTAACTGCTGATGGAGGTTGCTCAAGATATTTTGGTTTCACAATGAACACTCAGTAGCTTACACGATGAAAAATAAACACACAGAAAAGTAGTTTTTAAGAGGTTAATAGGTAATTTAATTATTTAATAGGTTACAGCTACAGTATCAAATTTTACCTGTATATATGTATAAATATAGTTATAGACCATAAATATCCAAGTCAAAACATTCTCCTCTAGGCAGATGCTGCCCCCCTCCCGCAAGAAAGTCTTTGCAACTAAATAAACTAACAGCTTTAAGTAATACTGAAGAAAAAAACATGCTGAGGTAATTCTTCATCTAAAGTGACTACAGCCTATATTAAAACATTCTTCCAGTAAGAGTTCAAGTAGTTATGAAACCCTTGCCTCAAAATTCCAAAATGCAACTTTATTATCAAATGAAACAAAAAATAGTTTAATGATAAATAAGTAAAATAAATAAGATTATTCCTGCTGAAATTCAATCATGACAGTATTATTTCATTTTTATATATTTGTGGAGTTTTGTTGATAGCCTGGCCTTTTAATAATTGAAAACAACATAATTCATGAAGCCCATCTCAGAATATACCTATTACTTTAATACTATACATATATATAGATTATATATATATATAGCAGATGAAGTTATGCATATGTATGTAAACGGGATTTTCATTCTGGATGAACAATTTGTTCCTTTTGAAAAATACATGTATGTATCTCAATTATGAAAACATGCTTAATCTCTCTTAAAAGATCACTCTTATACAATATACACTGAGTATAAGAAAGGACATTTTACAGATTTTAGAAACTTCTTTAAAAATATTCATTTTCTTATCAACAGTTATATTAGAATATTCATCTTACCAAGTTTTAATTACAGCAGTTAAAAAAATCTATCGCTTTTTAAATTATTCCGAGTTATTCCAAATCCCATGCTTTTCTTTTCTGCAAGAATTTCACTGGCACCAAGTAACACTTCAAATTTTTTCAAAGTATATCACTTCCCAGGTTAAGGCTCATTGGAACACACTTAGTAGAAGGTCTTCTGAGCAGAAACAACAATACATCTTAACTCAAAAGAAACTTTCAAATTAGTTTATATTTTGTAGTGACCTATGAAATTAACATTCACTATCACATTCAGTGTTCTCAAAAAAAAATTTTACTCTTAACAAAATAATATACATAAACCAAAGATTACACGCTGTTCTGCCATTGTCCCCCAAAGTAGAAACAAACATGGAGTGTATTTTGTTTCTCTTCTCTTACACTGGGCAGCAACCTTCTGCAAAAATACTGGAACAAGTCTCTAAATAAAACCAAAATGTATAAAGAATTGATTCCCCAAGTTCAAAGCTCCTCCATTCTTGTTTTAAAATAAAAAGTGGATTTTTAATGTTCTTGAATTCCAAACAACTTCTGGCAAACCTCCGACAAAAATTCATGTATCCATCTTCATTTCCAAGAGCATTCAAAAGCAATTGAGAGGTCCTTCACATTCTTCTCCATTACAAGGCAGTCTCTCCTCTAACTGATGAAATTTGCACCTACTGGGGAATCTTCCTTTGAAAGGAGTCTCCTCATTCAAAAGCTTCTTAAGTCAAGTTCCTGAGCGGAGGAGTTTGGATATCAGATTCACAAGTTTCTGCCGGAAATTCAGTTTGTCTCCAATTCTCCTCAACTGAATGGCACACTCAACTTCAGGATCTGAAAAGGAAAGCAAAATATCAAAGTTACACTGACGTTGCAAAATGCAACCAGCAAGAGTTAATACGCCCATCCCAAGGACAAGTTGAGTATTTATCCCATAAAGCATTATCTTAACTTTATATATACTTGTTATCTGAATGTAAAGAAAGAAAAGCAACTTATACACATACGACATACACTAACATATAGTGACTCATAAACAACAGAAATAATTAAGCAAAAATAAAGACATTTAACTTGTGATTTTTTTTTTTTAGCATCCTGGATGAAGCAATGTTATCTTCCTTTCAAATATAGACATTTATGTCATACACCACAAAGAGTGAGTGAGTGAGTTTCACAGCCTCAGGTGATCTCATCCTTTTCTTTCTCACTTAAGATTGGCTACTAGGGAAAGAAAAGTTAAATTCTTTTGTTATTTTCAAGTACAACTCATTTTGTAAATGGCAATAATTCATAGTTCAGATTACACCCTCAAAATAATCAAACAACTCTTTCAAGTTTTCTCATGAAAGACTCATAACAGCTTATTCTAAAATTAAGTCCATATTTTCTAAAATAACTTAAAATTTTAAAACAAGTTCCTCCCACTCTGTACCAATCCACTGCCTCTATGGAGACGAGTGAAGCAAAAATCAAATAATGTTTAGTTCACATGTTTACTATTTTTTAAGATTAAGATACTGTAATAAACTGAATGTAAGGGGAAAGTAATATTTATAATCTAATTTCTAAGTAAACTTTTAAAGTAAGTGAAATCAACACCAAACCTATAGTGACCATAATTATGATTTTCTTGGGTAGTTCAAAAAGCAATTCAGCTTCTTTTTGGTACATTTCAATATCAGGCTCATGATTACTAAAAACCATTATGACTACAAATTAAAAACTGATTTACTTTGTAAACAGTCCCTGAAAATTCCCTATTTAGGCTCAAAATAACCAAATTCTCTTTTTACAAGAGCTGGGTATTTAGTTAGAAATACTAACACAATGCTAAAAAACCAATTATCATTCAGCCTACCGTTATGAAAGCCCTGAATTGTGACAAAAAATTATCGCTTTCATAAAAAAAAGATAAGAAAACAGCACCTAGTTGTTTCCTTAATCTTATTACATCTATAAATGTATTAATTAAAAACATAACTGTGTGGTGATGGATGTTAACTAAAGTTATTACAGTAATAATGTCACAATTGATACATGTATCAAATCATTGTCTTACCATCTAATCAAGTTTAAGAGGGACCTTTTTGCTCTCCCTTATTAACGGGGGCCAAGTTGGACGGTGAAGGTTATGCAGTTCTTGCAACACAGCCAGAACTCTTGGACATCACAAAAGATGGACAAAGCTTCTTCCCTCCGAAGCAAGAGCCAGAGAGCCAACTCAGCGACGGCCACACTGGCCATGCACCGCTTCCTTTGCACGCCCCAGGGGCTCCATAAAATTAAACTAGTTTAAAAGGGGCCCAATACCGTCTGATGTAACAGCAGTATGACGCCCACGGTCTTACTTCTTTGCTACTGCTCCTTAGCAGATGTCTGCCTTGTTTGATAAGATTTATAAAAGCGGGGAGGAGGAGAGCTGACCTGAAGTTACTTAATGGGGCTACATGGATGGGGAAGGGCGGAGGAAGGGATGGATTAAACAACACTGTGGACCATCTCCTGTTTTTCTCATTTCTGTAACTAATACCGACTGTTAAAATGTTATACTTTTAACTAAGAACCCAGGCCTTCTAGGCTTCTGACTTCGTTGGTCCTTTCGGGGCTTCCTTTGCAAAACTGTGATGGCATCAAGTGTTATTACCGCTTTTGTTGGTGCGGGGGCTGGAGACAGCGGTCAGACACACAGAAGGGTCCTCAAAAGGTGCTGGACCCCGGAGGAAAAGGGCCTGTATCCGGAAGCGCTGAGCGCCAGCGGCGCCCCCGGCCGTGACAATGACTTTCTCCGCGTGGCTCCGGAGAGGGGGCAGGCGAAGGAGAGGAGGCTTTCAGCCGCCGCTCAAACGCAGCAGCATCCCCATCGCAAGGCTCACCCCTTCCCTCACCATCCCCACCGCCCCGGGTTAAACCCGCGAACAGCGTCCCGAAGGCGCCCCTAAAGCACATGCCAGGGCGCGGGTCTCGCCCGGCTCTTAGGCCCCGAGGCGGCGGGCTGCCCCTGCCCAGACCGAGACCGCGACTCAGACCCCCTTCCCGGCCAGGATCTCCGCGGGCCCCAGCTCTCCCTACCTGCCGGGACCCGCGTAGGGCTCGGCTGGGCGCTCCTACGAGCCCTCCTTCCAGGCATCTCTGCAGACGGCCGCCAGAGGACCCGGGCAACTCAGGGATGCAACCCGAGCACCTCTGGTCTGCAGGACGCGGAGCTGCGAGCGGGGCGAACGGGCCGGAGACGACGGTCCGCACAGAGCAGGAAAAAACTGAACCGCGCGCCTGCGAGAACCTCGCAGCTCTGGCGATCGGAGCAGCCCGCGCTCGGGTCGTACAGGGACTTCCCAGTGACGTAGCGAAACCCACAGCGGGCCCGCCCATGCCCCGCCCCGGCCCCGCCCCGCGCGGGCCCGCAACGCCCCCGGCCCCGCCCCGGCCTCCCCGCGGCTCGGGCCCGGCGCCGCGGGGGCGGCACCCAGGCGGCGTGGGGCGAGCGGGGCTCAAGTAAGTGAAATCAACACCAAACCTATAGTGACCATAATTATGATTTTCTTGGGTAGTTCAAAAAGCAATTCAGCTTCTTTTTGGTACATTTCAATATCAGGCTCATGATTACTAAAAACCATTATGACTACAAATTAAAAACTGATTTACTTTGTAAACAGTCCCTGAAAATTCCCTATTTAGGCTCAAAATAACCAAATTCTCTTTTTACAAGAGCTGGGTATTTAGTTAGAAATACTAACACAATGCTAAAAAACCAATTATCATTCAGCCTACCGTTATGAAAGCCCTGAATTGTGACAAAAAATTATCGCTTTCATAAAAAAAAGATAAGAAAACAGCACCTAGTTGTTTCCTTAATCTTATTACATCTATAAATGTATTAATTAAAAACATAACTGTGTGGTGATGGATGTTAACTAAAGTTATTACAGTAATAATGTCACAATTGATACATGTATCAAATCATTGTCTTACCATCTAATCAAGTTTAAGAGGGACCTTTTTGCTCTCCCTTATTAACGGGGGCCAAGTTGGACGGTGAAGGTTATGCAGTTCTTGCAACACAGCCAGAACTCTTGGACATCACAAAAGATGGACAAAGCTTCTTCCCTCCGAAGCAAGAGCCAGAGAGCCAACTCAGCGACGGCCACACTGGCCATGCACCGCTTCCTTTGCACGCCCCAGGGGCTCCATAAAATTAAACTAGTTTAAAAGGGGCCCAATACCGTCTGATGTAACAGCAGTATGACGCCCACGGTCTTACTTCTTTGCTACTGCTCCTTAGCAGATGTCTGCCTTGTTTGATAAGATTTATAAAAGCGGGGAGGAGGAGAGCTGACCTGAAGTTACTTAATGGGGCTACATGGATGGGGAAGGGCGGAGGAAGGGATGGATTAAACAACACTGTGGACCATCTCCTGTTTTTCTCATTTCTGTAACTAATACCGACTGTTAAAATGTTATACTTTTAACTAAGAACCCAGGCCTTCTAGGCTTCTGACTTCGTTGGTCCTTTCGGGGCTTCCTTTGCAAAACTGTGATGGCATCAAGTGTTATTACCGCTTTTGTTGGTGCGGGGGCTGGAGACAGCGGTCAGACACACAGAAGGGTCCTCAAAAGGTGCTGGACCCCGGAGGAAAAGGGCCTGTATCCGGAAGCGCTGAGCGCCAGCGGCGCCCCCGGCCGTGACAATGACTTTCTCCGCGTGGCTCCGGAGAGGGGGCAGGCGAAGGAGAGGAGGCTTTCAGCCGCCGCTCAAACGCAGCAGCATCCCCATCGCAAGGCTCACCCCTTCCCTCACCATCCCCACCGCCCCGGGTTAAACCCGCGAACAGCGTCCCGAAGGCGCCCCTAAAGCACATGCCAGGGCGCGGGTCTCGCCCGGCTCTTAGGCCCCGAGGCGGCGGGCTGCCCCTGCCCAGACCGAGACCGCGACTCAGACCCCCTTCCCGGCCAGGATCTCCGCGGGCCCCAGCTCTCCCTACCTGCCGGGACCCGCGTAGGGCTCGGCTGGGCGCTCCTACGAGCCCTCCTTCCAGGCATCTCTGCAGACGGCCGCCAGAGGACCCGGGCAACTCAGGGATGCAACCCGAGCACCTCTGGTCTGCAGGACGCGGAGCTGCGAGCGGGGCGAACGGGCCGGAGACGACGGTCCGCACAGAGCAGGAAAAAACTGAACCGCGCGCCTGCGAGAACCTCGCAGCTCTGGCGATCGGAGCAGCCCGCGCTCGGGTCGTACAGGGACTTCCCAGTGACGTAGCGAAACCCACAGCGGGCCCGCCCATGCCCCGCCCCGGCCCCGCCCCGCGCGGGCCCGCAACGCCCCCGGCCCCGCCCCGGCCTCCCCGCGGCTCGGGCCCGGCGCCGCGGGGGCGGCACCCAGGCGGCGTGGGGCGAGCGGGGCTCAGCGCGGCGGGGAGGCCCGAGCCGGCCCCGAAGCTACTTCCTGGACCGAGGACTCGGCTGCAGGCGTGGCTGGGTCTCTGAGCTGCGGGCCGGGAAGGGTTGTCCTCGCGACAGCTGGGGATGGGGAGGCCTGGAGCGCCATCCTTATCTTAAACGGGCAATCGGAGACTCTCGTAAACAAACCCCTGAAGGGTTCGGGAAAGGACAGTGTTCAAACTCGAGGAGTGTGGGACGTTTTCAGGGAAAATGAGAACACTTAATTACACTAGAGAAGCTGTCAGAAGCTTAAATGAAACTGAAACTGGTTGGGAAGCTCACTGCCAACTAAAAGCCTGGAGCAAGAGAGGAAACCCTGTTTGGGTTTGGAAAACGCGTTGGGGGCTTGGGGGTCGGGGAACGGGTGCAGGGAAGTGGCTGTTCTCTGCCGCCGGGTGAGGACAGTGGTTTTAAAAGCAGAGTGTATTCCCTCTGGGTCGGTCTCATACCTCCTTCCAGACGCTTTAATAAAATACCACCAAAAAATAGTAGGTCATCATGTAGACGGCTTTCAAAAGCTCCCTCGGGGGGAGAAATGAGCATTTGGGAATGCGTATTTGCCCGATGTTTGGCTGGCCCGCGAATAATTCCATTAATATAAAGAGAAGCAGTCACTCGTACTAGAGAACATATCCTGAGAATTTGGCTCTGAGGGCTTCCGAAGACACTTTCTCATCCTGTCCTCGGAACAACCCGACCAAGCGGACATTCTCACCATTGTGGCCACTTTCCGAGTGCGAAAACTGAAGGTTTATAAAGATGAAGTGAGCTGAGCTCACACAGGCCGCGAGCAGAGGAGGGGGTCTGAACCCAGGCAGCACCATCCCGAGCAGGACGTCTTACCCGCATCTGCGGCCTTCCCAGGAATCACAGTTTCTTAGAAAATAAGTGTTCTTTATGTGCGTGCGTGTAAGTCGCCTCAGTCGTGTCCGACTCTGCGACCCCATGGACTGTAGCCCACCAAGATCCTCTGTCCAGTCCATGGAATTCTCCAGACAAGAAAACTGGAGTGGGTTGCCATGCTCTCCTCCAGAGGATCTTCCTGACCCAGGGATCAAACCTGTGTCTCATGCATTGCAGGCGGATTCTTTACGGCTGCGCCACCGGGGAAGCACCATATATATGTATGTATCTTTTATTATCTGTATAATGCAGAGGTTGCAAATTGGTTGCTTAGAGCCGCGTGACTCCCTAGAAGTTTTCGGTTTGGTTCACAGTACTGGTTTTGTGAAAATTCGAATTAGTTATCAGCATTTAAAATTTGAGAGATGGAATTAAAAGCTCAGATTTCTGGCAGCCTTTGGGAAATCATTAACTCCTGACAACCCAAGATTCTTTATGCGAAAGTGCAGGAGCGGGCTAGGAGAGGATGCAGTGACCGCCCTCAGAGAGAGGGCCGGCGGGCGGGAGTTCTCACGTTGGCCACACCCCCCTGCTGTTTGTTTTTCTCATTTACATTATCTGGCCCCAGTAGGCAAGCGAGCTTGTTTATTTACCTTGAGCCACTCAATCAACAAAAACCTGCAGGTATTTATTTGTCACTGGGTCCTGCTGAAATATAGACAATGCCGTGGAAGCATGGAACAAAACTTGCTCGATTTTCAGCAACTTAGTTTTGCCTGTGGTAAACACATAGGGCTGAGTGGACAAAATTCAAGAGTTAGCACCACAGGATACAGGAAGCCCAGCAGAGATTCTGCCTCGAAAGTCTTGAACGCATGTCCCAAAACCACTCTCAAGGCTCATTTCGATGGACTTACTACTTCAATACCATTAGGTTCCTGCTTGGATAAATGAGTAAACTTCTCATCAAACTAAACACCCTGAAATGCAGTCTGTACATTTCCACAATAGAAAAACAAATCATACCTTGTTTACCTGCAAAGAGTGTGTCCTCTTGACCTCTGAGATTATCATCATAAAAGATCGTTGACCACGTGACCCATGCTAGATACAAACTTTAGGCAAATTGTGGCTTTTAGGGAATTGCAAATTTAACTCCCCAGATGGAAAAGGGAAGAGGGGGAGGTGGGCTTCAGAGATGGGTCAAGTCAGCCATTTATGGAGGACTTGTTAAGATTTTGTTTTTGAACCAGTGAAGTTGCTCAGTTGTGTCTGACTCCTTGCGATCCCATGGACAGTACCAGGCTCCTCCATCCATGGAATTTTCCAGGGAAGAGGACTGGAGTGGGCTGCCATTCCTTTCTCCAGGGGATCTTCCTGAACTAGGGACTGAACTCAGGTCTCTGGCATTGCAGGCAGCTGCTTTACCGCCTGAGCCTTCAGAGAATTGATGGTCCATAAACTCTTTTTCAGATTTAACGTTCTATTAAGAGAATCAGAAGCTGTGTGTGAAAGGGAGAATGACAAAATAATAATTTATCATGAAGCATTAGAATCCCCTATTATGTTTTCTTAAAAAGGATGGGTAAAGACAATTTTTAAGACTATTACCCTGTTTTCATGGGCAAGTTTCCAAAATGACAGTGCAAACCTGGCTGTGACTGTGTTGCCACTTAGAGCGTTAAATTTTTTTCTAAAAAAAAAACAACACCCAAAAATAGCAAACATGATTACTAATAAAATAGTCATTCATCTGTCTCATGCAGAAAATAAGACTGGATAGGCAACGAAGATATGGGGGATGAATGAGGGGAAATTTAAAGGAAGCCTGAGACAAAATGGATTGTAGGCTTGAGCCTGTTCATTCTGATAAAAGGGGACTTTTTTCCCCCCTGTACAGCATGTTTGTTAGCAAGAAATCAGCCTGATGATCATCGGAGATGCCTTTCCCACGTAATTGATGCCTTTCCTCTTAGTCGAGAGAGACTGATTTCCATTGCTATTTTAAGGCAGACACTGCTCCTTCTGGGGAGACAGTGCCTCCTACCCCCATGGAACCTACCTCTGAGAGAGAGCAGTGCCACACAAATTCAGTGTGCATATGGACCACCTATCTTGTTCAAATGCATACCTGACTGTGGAGACTCTGCGTCTTAAACTCTGGTCATGCAGATCCTCCAGGTGTCTGGATATCATCAGGAAGTCTGGAGGGTGATTCAGGGAAATACATGAGCAGGTGCCAGAGAGGTGCCTCAGGTCTAGGCCAGGGAAATTATGGCAGATTGTGGGGCCTCCTGGGGCGGGGGGCAATTAAGCAGAAAGGGCATCTCCGTAGAGACTAAGACACAATCGGAGCTGGCCAAGCAATGAGACCAAAGGGAAGAAACACGCTCCACGCAGAGACTGAGAGCAGGGGAGTGGGGGGGCGAAGCCGCCTGAGGAGTTTGCACATCTTTGCAGGGACAATGGGGGCACCATGGAAGGTTTTAAGCACGTAAGACATGTGATCAAATTCTAGAAAGTTCACTCTGGCTGCAGCATGACTATATTAATCCAGATAACACCGGAGACAGTGTGACTGGCCAAGATGGGTGCTTAGTCACTCAGACGACCCCATGGACTGTAGCCCCCTCCAGGCTCCTCTGTCCATGGGATTCTCCAGGCGAGAAAACTGGAGTGGGTTATCATTCCCTTCTCCAGGGGGTCTTCCCAACCCAAGGACTGAACCCAGGTTTCCTGCATTGCAGGCAGATTCTTTACTGTCTGAGCCACCAGGGAAGCCGCCAATCAAGACAGACATTATGGTAATTCTTATACAAGATGGTAATGTCAGCAAAGACAGTCCCTTCTTTCAACCCTGTCTTTATCGAAATCCCCCCATTTCCTGACTAGGATAGGACCGAGTGCTATCAGAGCAAGGCTTGGAATTTGTCAGCATGATTGCAATTGACGTTTTCACCTTTGTTCGTTTCCTAGAGCTGCCACAGCGGTGCACCCCCAACTGAGCTGCTTAAAACAATCGAAATGTATCCCCTTGCGGTTCTGGAGGCTGGAGGTCTGAAGTCCAATTTGGTGTTAGCAGAGCGATGCTCTCTGAAGCCTCTATGGGAGCTCTCCTTCCTCGCCTCTTCTGATTGCAAGCGTCCTCAGAGATACTTACCTGTAGGCATATCACCCCCATCTCTGCTTCTCTCTTTACATGAACTTCTTGCCTGTGTGTCTGTGTCCAAATTTCCCTCTCCTTATACAAACACCAATCATTGGATTACGGCTCACTCTAAATCTAGTAGGATTTCATTTTACATCATCAAAGTCCCTAATTTCAAAGGAAGCCACGTTCAGAGGTTGGAGGGGGAGGGGGAAACGGGGGATGAGGACTTCAGCATGTCTGAGAGTCACAGCTTAAGCGCTGACAACTCCTTTTATCAACTTCCTTAAAAAAATTCTGTATATACATTTTTTTCATCCAATTTACACATTGACAAACCAAAAGGAGCTTAGTAATCGTGACAATGAATTTGAAGCAGCTTGAAATAAAGGTAAAAAGCAGTACAGATAAATAAAAAGACTCCAGAGGGAATAAGTTAAAAACATCTGTCAGCTACAGAAAGCACACGTGTACCCGAGTGTGCGGTCTTAGTTGAAAATGGTGGTGTGACAGCCCACCCCCCATCCAACCCCCACCTCTGGGCTCCCCACTCACAAGGCCAACCACGATTTCAAGGAAAGTTTTGATGGAATTTGAAAGTTAATATGATCCCTATTAGTGCAACTTATAAGCACATTATAAAATGCTGAAAGCAAATGTTTTTAATTTCCCATTTTCTTCATTTTATTCTCCTTTGTTTATTCTTTTCTGATGCACTGCCCCCCCTCCCATGATCACAGAATGATCATCAAGCACGTTTGTACTTTTTTTAACCTGTAAGAAATAGGCAGTGGGACAGTCCAAGAAGTCTCAGAAGAATGACGGAAATAAGTCGGGATGACCTGTGTGTTCTTTAACTGAATTACTGACTTTCAACAACTAAATAAATCCAACTAGCTTAGAGCATTTCATTGAAGAAGCTATTACTAAATGCCATCTAAGTTCATTAGAACCCATAATATCTTATGATAAACAAAATGATCTTTGGGTTATCACTGAGTAGCTAGTAGGAAGGTAATTCAGCCTTGTGTAAGAGTTAAGCAGCAGTGATTGTCTGAGTGTAATATTACAACCACAGAATCAACTGATGACCTTATTTACAATGCAGACCTGCCTGACTTCCGGCTAGTGAATCACAACAGCCTCGAGGACCCTAGCCTGGAAACACACATTTTAGCAGACCTCTCATAATGTTTGGACACTAACGGAAAGGGAGAAAAGGCACTTGAGAGATGATTTGCTGTTGTTCCTGTTTAGTCGCTAAATGTCTGACTCTTTTGCAACCCCTTGGACTGTAGCTTGCAGGCTCCTCTGTTCGTGGGATTTCCCAGACAAGAATACTGGTGTGGGTTGTCATATCCTTCTCCAGAGGGCCTTCCCGACTCCAGGGATCCAGCCCAGGTCTCCTGCAATGGCAGGCGGATTCTTTACCACCGAGCCACTGGGGAAGCCCTGAGCAATGATACTTGACATCGAATAGCTTACACTCTAGTGAAAATAAAATAAATATGAATTAGCAGTGAATAATTGAAAGTGGGTTATAATTTATTGTGCAATTGTGTGGCACATGAAAATATGTTTACCTTATAGTAACAGCTAAGTAAAAATTATTTGTATTTTGTATACTTTTCTATTTGAGTGTTACAGTTCGCAATTTAAACAATCTAGGTAGGGAAAGGGAAAAGAACAGACCTCTTAATTGCCATCAGAAGACAAAAGAAACCTGGATATCCAGAGTCAGTAGGTTTAACAATAATACATACACAATTGACCCAGAGCTTATACCTTGTGAATGGGGCAGTGGCAGAGCTGAAATGCATGGTGATTATGATCCAGAAGAGGCAGAAGAGGCAAAACAAAGACATTGGTGGGACTTCCCAGACGTCCAGTAGCTGAGACTCTGCCTTCTAATGCAGGCGGCAGGGTTTGATCTCTGATTGGGATCTAAGGTCCCACATGCCTCAGGGTGTGGTCAACATTTTTAAAAACAGAGACACAATTGATAACAGGAGGGCAATAGGGAACTAGAAGGTGTATTGAGCATCCAGAAGCTCTGAGCATTACTGGTGCAAGCAGAATTGTTATCCAGCTGTGTGGCTAATCAGCACTTGCTTCCTCTAGTAGGGAATACATTTTCATACCATGGAGACTTGGCAATGGAGGGAGGCTGAGCTCTCAATTGCCCTCATTTGTGCCTAAGCTAAACTAAGGCACCCACGATCAGTGTCACTTACAGAGCTGCTGGCCTTGGATTGCCCTGAGTGGGGCTCCCCTGGCCTTCCTCCTCAAGCTCTCCCAGCTTGCTTCCTGCTTCTGAGCCTTCGCCCTTGCCTTTTACCAAGCCTAGAATGCTTTCTCCCTATTTGTCCTTGTCTAGAGCCTTTTGGCTATTCAAGTCTCAGAAGAAAGGCTTTATTCTCAGGAAGCACTCCTCATCGCCCTGTCTAAAATCTGTCTAAAATCGCACATCCCTATCCTCCAGGGGACTAGCTAGCAGGGAATCAGCTGTGTCTGCTTGACTGGCTTGTTCATCATCTACTTCCGGTTTTGCTTCCCTGGTGGTTCAGCTGGTATAGAATCCGCCTGCAATGCCCGAGGCCTGGGATCAATCCCTGGGTTGGGAAGATCCCCTGGGGAAGGGAAAGGCTACCGCTCCAGTATTCTGGCCTGGAGAGTTCCAAGGACTGTATAAGGGTCGAAAAGAGTCGGACACGACGGAGCGACTTTCACTTTCACTCCTCCCTTGGCAGTCAAACTCCACCTGAGCTCAGACCTTACAGGCTTGTTCTCCTAGGTCGCCAGTCCCTGGACCCCTGGGGCAGAGCAGTTGAGGACACCAAAACTGAAGGAAGGGAAGGTGGTTGTCTGAATTCCCAGCACTAAGAAGTAAGCAAGTAGCCTCTGCAATCCAAACCTTCTTACTCTACACCTCATTCATCACAGTCATTGTTTGATAGTAATAATTTTTTTAAAGTTAGACCATAATCAGAAGAGATCACAATACTAGGCTTTTAAATTCTGCCTCTCTCTTTTATTTTTTTTTCTATAAAAATATTTATCTTTAACAATAAACCTGGCAGACCAGTGGTTAGGACTCTGCATCTCCATTGCAGGGGGCATAGGTTCGATACCTGGTCGGGGAACTAAGGCCCTGCAAGCCACACAGAATGGCCAAAAAACACCCCAAACGATAAACCTCCATGTTGAAAAGTTTGGAAGCACAGAAGGGGAGGCTGGAGGGAGCACCCTTGGGAATCAGCGCTGCCCCAAGCGTCCCGCAGGTGCCCGTCTTTCTCTCGGCCTTCCCGGGTTCCCTGCGCTGCTCTGTTTCTTGGAAGAGGCAATGCAAGCCCCCCGACTCCCTCCTGTACCCCCCCGGCTCGGTCTCCAGCATTCCCATAGATCATTCTCTGAGATTTCCCCCCACACCACCCACAGTGCAAACTTCAGTGTGAAACTTCCCCACATCCACGGGCACGTTCTCACACTTGAAATTTGTATGGTTCAGAAGTGAGGTCTTGGGACTTCCCTGGTGGTCCCGGGGTTCAGCCCTGGGTTTCCACTGCAGGGGGCGTGGGTTCAATCCCTGGTGGGGGATTAGGACCCCACATGCCAGGCAGCTTGGCAAAAATAAATAAATATGGTTTAAAAATAAAGGAGAATAACAAATGATTTTTTTTTTAAGTGAACTCTTGGAACATCCACTCAACCTCCAGGTTTGGAATGTCCACAGAGAGCACCATCCCCACCCCAAGACGCCCCCCAGGAGACCCGGGACACACCCTCCAGCCCTCCTTCTGTGGCACCTGCGCAGCCAGTCTGCAGGGGTGCGTCTGCTACCTCTGCTTCTGGGCCAGCCCCTCGCCAGGGCCGCAGAGCTCCGCCCCAGCCTCCCCACCACAGCCCGCTCCTCTTTCATCTGTTCACACTGCATCCAGTCTGACTGTTTTCGATGCTAATTTTTGCTCTTCTCTTCTTGGAAACCTTTCTATGCATTGCCCACACTGCACCAGAGTGCTCAGATTTTTATTGTTCAAAGATAGAATTCCTGCTCTGCTCCAAAGGCTTCTGGGGGTCTCCAGTTGTCCTAGAGTCAAATAAAACCTGAAAAACCACCTGCCAGAGCCAAAGGAAAAAAATCGAGTGAGCATTTGTGCATTTATTCTTTTTTTTCCTTCAAGATTCACCTGTTTGTTTGGGCTGCACCGGATCTCCACTGCTGCAGGGCGGGTGTCCTCTAGTTGCAGTAAGCGGGGCTACACTTCCTTGAGGGGCCTGAAGCTGGCCTCCAGAGCACTGGATCAGCAGCTGCAGGGCACAGGCTTGGCTGCCCCAGGGCATGTGGGATATTTCCTGACCAGGGAGAGAAGCCGGGTCCCCTGCATGGGCAGGTGGATTCTTCACCACTAGACTGCCAGGGAAGCCCTGCCCATTTGTTCTTATTCCCAGATAGGAGTGGGGGGGCGGGGGCGGGGCGGGGACAGTGCCCAGGAGGAGATGCCAGCCGAAGCTGTCCATGTGGGGAAGAGGGCAGATGGGAGTGTGTGTCTGTGTCTGTGTGTGTGTGCACGCGCACGCGCGCTCTGGGCGGGGGGCGAAGGTGGAGAGAGGGAGAAGGAGATGGAGACGTGGCCAGAGTGAAACCAGGAGCCCCCACCACACTGACGTTCTTAGCAGGACAAAACGGGGGAAAGAAGGGCCACCAGAAATTTTATTAGAGCTCTCAGGTGAGACAGGACATCAGTGTTCTAAACCTGCAATGCCTTCCAATAGCCCAACACTAACTACATAGGAAATATGTTTCCAAAATTAGCACCTGTGTATAATGCAAAGAAATTATTATAAATGCTCTCCCCAAGGCATATGCAAACCCACCTGCAGAATGCCGCTTGTGTCCTGAAGGACGTGAAGGAAGAATTACTCCAGGTGAGAAGCCTGCCCAGTGTCTCCACGAATGTCATACAATTCCAGTTAAAGTGCCAGGGAGATTCCTTGAGGAATGTAACAAATTAAGAACTAGCCCTTCCATTTATCATAAAGAGAAATGGTTGAACAGAGCAAAGACTTAATGATACAGGCCTCAAAACGGGTGAGAATAAACTGTATGTTGAAAGTGGTATTTCAATTCAATGGAAACAAGGTAGATAACTCGATAAGGAGTTTTAAGAGACTTCCCTCCTAGTCCACTGGTTAAGAAGTCAATGCGAGGGATGCGGGTTCGATCCCTGGTTGGGGAGATAACTAAGCTCCTACATGCCACGGGGAGACAGTGTACAATGACACCATCAGCAATGTCAGGAGACCTCAGCTCCTGAAGAACAAAGGCTGAATGCAGAACAAGGTCTGACCCAAGGTTTGCAGCGGCGGGCACAGAAGCGCCACAGCCTTTCGTCAAATCCCATCCCTCTCTCTTTTTTTATAAGTACAGATTCTTTTGTCAAAAATATTTACTTATTTTATTTATTTGGCCGCATCGAGTCTTAGTTTTGGCTCTCAGGCTCTTCTTGCAGCAAGCTTGATTCTCTCTACTTGAGGCCTGAGGGTTTCTTTGCCCTGCAGCATTTGGAATCTTAGTTCCCTGACCAGGATCGAACCCACATCCCACACATTGGAAGGATTCTTAACCACTGGACCATCAGGGCAGTACCCTCTTGTTTTTGAGTGTGTGGAGGGACATATCTGATTCCAGCATACCTCTTCCCCTGCACCCTGCCATCTGCTAGGTATGATGCAAGGCCCAGGAAAGACTGGAGGAAAAACCTTGAGAGAAAGTTTTATGGCTCCCCTGGAAGTCACGTATCCAACCTTTCAAGTTCACCTTTGCTGAAGCCCAAGGGCTAATTATTCCATCCTCCCAAACTAGAGTGCTCCAAACCACCATCCGCAGTTGGTTTCTCACCTGTCCTTTATCCCCCCTGTTCAAGCTGTCATCAGTCCTAGCCCATCTTTCTTCAAGGTGACGTTTGGGTTTAACCTTCTTCCTCAAACCCTCTGCCAGCGGAGCGTGTGATTTCAGTCTAACTGTTTTGGAAAAGTCTTCCAGTGCAGCTGCCTCTTGCTTTCAGTCTGCCTGTAAAACACCAGTTCCTTGACATTCATTCCTTTGCTGAAGAATTTATCGATCTCTCTCCATCGCCCATGCAGACAGGTCTGTACCCCACATTTGTTGGCTCACTGGTATAACAGGTCACTGACTGTCCTACAGATCCCTGCAAACAGAACCGCGCACACATCCGGGGCATGACCCCCACCCCTCACTGCGACCTTTCCTCCACACTAGCTGCTTATATTACCCAGAGCCAGTCTTCATCCTCATCTTCATCAAAACCCCCAGGGGATATTTTTAAATCTGTCAGATTTAGGGTGGTCATTGAAATGCTAGAATAATCAGCTTTATCTTCTTCAACAATAGTAAAAGTTCTGATGTAATGATCTAAGTCTCAAAGAATTACTCTATATAGACACAATTGGGTTAATGGAGGAATTTTGTATAAAATTCTCTTATGCCTTTTTTCTTTTTTTGTCTACCACCTTCACTATTTAATGTGTACTTAAACAAGCTCCTTCACTTCTCTAAGCTGAGGTTTCTTTTTTGGGGAAGAGAGAATAATACTGCTAGGTACCCTACAGGGCTTTTTTTTTTTTTTAGTATAAAGTTAAATTGTTTAGTTGCTAAGTCATGATTGATTCTTTTTCGATCCCATGGCCTGTAGCCCACCGGGCTCCTCCAACCATGGAATTTCCCAGGCAAGAATACTGGATTGGGTTGCCATTTCCTTCTTCAGGGGATCTTCCTGACCCAGGGATGAAACCCAAGGCACTTGCACTGGTCTGTGGATTCTCTACCACTGAGCCACCTGGGAAGCCCATAAAATTGAATAATACAGGCAAATAGCTACTTCAGTGGATGTCACATCCGGAAGACTCAGGAAAACTGAGTCTTCTCCATCCATCTCCCCCCACCAGCATTCCCAGAATGAGAAGAGCAGGGCAGGAAAGTGCCGGCTCCTCCACCCTGAACGTCCCGGTTCACGTGGGCACGTGCCTCACCCCAAACACAGAAGCCCTCCTGGAAACACTCGCAGCTGCTGCTGGCTAAGGGCAACAGGCCAAAACCCCACCCAGCACCAGGCAGTTAGAGACAGGACCGTTTTGCTGAGCTCTTCAGAGAAAGGAAAACGGTAACAGGCAGAGAAAGGAAACTAAAAGAAAAAGAGGAAATGACTCACTTTCTGAGCTTCAGACCTCAGCACACACAGAGCGGGCTGGCGAATGAGGGCGGAAGGTGGGGGAGGCGGTCAGTTCGTGGGCAGGTGACTTTTTTTTTTTTTCTGTCTCTTGGTAAACATGCAAGAGCAAATATCCAAATTTCTGTGACTAAATAAAATTCTGGCGGGAAAGGAGCGTGGGATCGGAAACCAAGAGTCTCGCCGGCTCCTTTGCAGGCCTCCAGGACTCTTGGAGGGGACACGGAAGGAGCCTCGGACTCAGCACCTGACCCTGCCGGAGCGGGTCCCGCGGGAGGCCTGGGAACCCCGACGCACATTCTGTCGGTTTTCCCATCGTCGCTCAGCCGTCGGCTTTGGCTCCTGAGTGTAGAAAGAGTTCCAGGTTTGAGAGTCAGAAATCCACTCTGCCACTTAAAACCTAACGTCTTAGGCACAGGACTTCCCTGGGTTCCAGTTAGTCCATCTCTTAAATGCCAGTCCTAAATCCCTGTCCCCTAGAGAAGGGCGTGGCTACCTACTCCTGTATTCTTGCCTGGGAAACCCCATGGGCAGAGGCACCTGGGACCAGTCCATGGGGTCACAAGGAGTCAGACATGACTAAAGAGCAACAACAACCCTGTGCCTACTTTGTACGTTTTGGAGACAATTAAATCAGTGAGGCAGTAGATTTTAAAAATATATTGTGTAAACTGTAGTGGACATATATGATTGATTAGTATTGTTAGGGCAGCATTTCATCAATTAGAATGTGGTTATGAAGCTGTAATTGTAACACGGATAGGACAGGGCAGTTCCGAAAAAAACAGTGATCTCACACAAAAAATCAGTAACTGTGCGTTTCCTAGAAGGAGAATGAATGAGTGGTTGGTGGAAAGGGGTTTGAGGGATGTGCATTCGTATTAACTGCTCAGAGCTTATGCAACGATAATTGTAGAAAGGATAAGTACATTGCGGTCTGTTCCCACCATGGAATCCTATACAGTACTCAGAACAAATGCTGTAAAACCATTCAGGCGATGAAACCTGGATCAGCATGCCAATGCGGGGTGGAGCAGGCAGGCACAACACTGCAGCGGGTGCTCTCGTCCATGAAGACCCCGGAGGAGGCTTGTCCGGGCTAATAGAAGTTGTGACAGTGATCACACTGGAGGAGTTAGTGACTCAAGAGTCATGGAGGGGACTTTCCCGGTGGTCCAGTGGTTAGGACTCTGCTCTCCCAGTGCAGGGGAACTGGGTTTGACCCCTGGAAAGGGAACCAGAGCTCAGCTGGTTAAGAATTTGCCTGCAATGCATGCAGGAGACCCCGGTTTGATTCCTGGGTCAGGAAGATCCCCTGGAGAAGGGCCAAGCTACCCACCCCAGTATTCTTGGGCTGCCCGGGTGGTTCAGTCAGTAAAGAGTCTGCCTGCAATGCGGGAGATTTGGGTTCAATCCCTGAGTGGGGAAGATCCCCTGGAGAAGGGCATGGCAACATCCTCCAGCATTGTTGCTTGGAGAATCCCCATGGACGGAGGAGCCTGGCGGGCTACGGTCCATGAGTCACAAAGAGTCAGACACGAGTGAGCGACTAAGCACACAACACAGGAACTAGGCCCCGCGGGCTGCAATTAAAGATCTGGCACAGCCAAATAAATGACATAGAAAGAACTTGCTTTTTTAGAAAGTCATGGAAGAATTCCTGAGGAGTTTATAATCTTCCATTTCTTAATCTGATGCTGTTCAATTTGAGAAACTCTATCACATTTTTTTTGACTGTATGTTATATATCCACTCAAAGTATAAAGAAATACTGAATGGGGGTGGGTAGGAGCCACCTACCATTGGACTCACAAAGAAATGATACAACAGTAAAAGAAATATTTATTTAAACTTTTTCAGGATTCACCAGATGGTATCCTTGTTTTTTAATCTTCAAGTGGCAGTTTAAGAAATTCACAGAGGCTGGCATTTGTTAGTGGCAGCAGAAATGAAAATACAGAGCCAAAATATTATTAAAATCCGAGTGCAGGCAAATCAGTATGCTTTTCAGTCCAACCAAATAACAGAACAGTGAACTAAAGATCTGATATGTGATTGGAAGACTTGTCAGGATTTTGAAAGGAAACCACTGGGGAGACAATATTAAAATATTAGAACCAAGAAGTGAGTGTAAAAGACAACTTTATATTGCTTAGAAATGGGAAATGCAGCCATAGAGTGTAGTGGTGAAGTGCCCAGAGTAGAAGGCAAGTGAACTGTGAGGCTGGTGAGTCCTCATCTTCGTGGCCCTCATGATGAAGACAGCAGGTGTAACCACTGTATCTTACACCTCAATTCCGGGCCCGAGCAGTGTAGGCAGAGTTGGTAGGTAGCGGGCTCATGGTCTGAACTCAGATCTTTGAAGTCCAGCACTCAGGCAACTTGGCCCTCTCTGTTTCCAGATGACATGCAGTTTTTTCTTTGCTCGCCGATTTATTTAGCCCTTATTTGTACTTGCCCTGGACTCTGGAGGGTGATTTCTCGTGTCCTCCAGAGCCCTCCTTGAGTGCCCCCTGAGACCTTCTCTGCCACCTAATATGAAATAGTCTTCCCTCTTCATTACATTCCTGGTTGTCTTCCTTTACAACTGTAGTTGGCCTGATTTCCAAGGTGGCGTTTTTTTTTTATTTATCAGTCTCCCAAACTAGACTATAAGCTCCATGAAGTGAAGGCCACACCTGCTGTGTCTTCAGTTCTTCTTCCTGCCCTGGCCCAGAGGAGATGCTCAACTTTTATGACTATCTAAGGGCCTCCTATGTGGCTCAGCAGTATAGAACTCATCTGCCAATGCAGGAGACGCAGGTTCGATCCCTGGATCGGGAAGATCTCCTGGAGAAGGGATGGCAAACTTGCCTGGAGAATCCCATGGACAAGAGAGCCTGGCGGGCTACAGTCCCTACTGTCGCAAAGAGTCAGACACAGCTGAAGTGACTTAGCATGCACGCACGCGTGACTATTAAAAACAAAGCCAGCCTTAATTGTGCCAGGGGAATAGGAGCTGTGCGGTCCTGCAGAACAAGAGCAGTAGCTGTAACCTCACTCTGCCGTTGACCTTCTGTGCTCTTGAACCTGAGGCTTCCTCTCTTGACCACGGATTTCCTCGTGTGCATAAAAGAGAGGCTTGACTGATTACACTCTTGTCTCCGTTTTCTCCATTCTAATCCCCACTCCCTGAATGAAACCAGTTCACAACAACCTGCAAGTGGCTGATGGCTTATTACCATTCCCAGGGAGGGCTGCATTTTAAACAGATAACGCTCCACGTTAATCTCTGCTTTTAGGCTATCAGGCAGCAGGATAATCGGAAAACAGTGGATCTGATCAGAGAGAGATAATTTTGCCTGAGGGCAGCCTAACTTAAAAGCCTTCCCTTATGAGTCAGCTGTCTGCAGAGTTCCTGCTTTTCTGGGCTTCAGCTTCCTCCAGCCTCTCTTCTGATTTCACAGGGGCTGAAATTTTAAAATTCATTACTGCCGAGGGATAGCAGCGGGCCCCTCCGAAGTCCTCCGTTCCCTCCAGGAGCAGGTCTCCAGCAACCCCAGATTTCTCCTTTCCCTTTCCTAGTGTGGGTTCTATCTGAGGGGCACCCACTGTACTTTTTTTTTTTTTTCCACGCAGGATGGTATCATCTCTTGCCAAGCCTCCAGTTATTCATCGTGTTATTCTTCTGGAACTAAGTGTCCTAAGCAGGAAAATGAATGTCTGGGCAGCCGGGCCCAGGGTTGGCTCAGACAGTAAAACAAAGAGAGGAAGCGCTGTGCGGTAAGAACAATATTGGTTTCAAGACAGAACATAGCACTGGCTCAGGAGGGCTCCGTCCAGAGTCGTCTTCTCTTGAGCTGTTTTGGTTCAGTTGCTGTAAGAACCTGCAGCAGTAGGGCCTCTGCTTCCCACCACTGTCCACACACATGTGCCGTGTCTCTCTAATTGGAGTCCTGCAGAGAGGGAGGGTTCATTTTGTCTATTCACAGGCCCCGCCCTTGTTTTCCCCTTTGGCTGTCATTTTCCTCCTGGGAGCTGGGCTTCGAGGTGGCCTTCCATGACGGCTGGGTCTTAACTAACCCTCAGGGATGGGCTGTTGGTGTGGTGCGCTGGGCGCCTGCCCTCGCCTCCCCCACCAGCAGGCAAGTGGCTTCGGTCATTGTTTCTTCTCCCAGTGTTTGCTTTCATCTCAGCCTCAAAATCCAGCCCCTCTGCCCTCAAGGTTTATTGCCAGAGGAGTTGATTTAAATATACAGCCACGCCATCAAAATGTGCTGGCTCCCATCTCAGTTGTAGAACCATTTTCTTTTTTTCATGATTCCCAGATTTTAAGAGATCTGGACAGTTTCCAGGGCCATCATCACTAACAGAGACCCAAGGAAAGGAGGGGAAATTGCAAATGTAAGAGGGACCGTCAGTATCAGCGCGTGTGTGTTCAGCCACTTGCCAGTCACTTCTGACTCTTTGCGGCCCGTGGAGCTAGGCCACCAGGCTCCTCTGTCCATGGGATTCTCCAGGCAAGAATGCTGAAGTGGGTGGCTGTGCCCTTCTCCAGGGGATCTTCCCAACACGAGGACTGAACCCGGGTCTCTCATGTCTCCTGCACTGGCAAGAGTGTTCTTTACCACTAGTGCCACCTGGGAAGCCCCATCAGTATGACTTGTGAAAAATGTACCCCTCCCCTACTGTTTTCTAAGAAAGGAAAAGGCTACATATATACAGAACAAACATCTTTCTTGGCAGAGTTTGCCTTAAACGTTTTTTGCCTCCAGAGTAAAACTTTCTGGTTCTAACTAGAAATGTAGCTTACGGCTACCATCCCCATGAGTCTACATGAGATCAGGGGACCAAAACCACCCGCATCTCCTGGGAACCTGAAATGCAGACTCTTGGCCCCATTCCAAACCTACTGCGTCAGAATCTGCAATTTAAGACCTTCTCCAGGGGATTCATATGCTCCTGAAAGGCCAAGAGGCACTGTGATCCTCACTCACTGTTACCTTTTTTTAAACTAGCACCATGTAATCTGAGAGCATTTAGAGGATTTCCCTGGTGGCTCAGAGGTTAAAGCATCCACCTCCAATGCGGGAGACTCAGGTTCAATCCCTGGGTCAGGAAGATCCCCTGGAGAAGGGAATGGTAACCCACTCCAGTATTCTTGCCTGGAGAAGCCTGGTAGGCTACAGTCCACGGGATTGCAAAGAATCGGATACGACTGAGCAAATTCACTCACTCACTCTGTGCCCACAATAGGCTGAGGTCAACCATTTACAGGAAAATTGGAAACAAGAAAGTGCATTGATTTACATGCACTTAGTGGTTAGAAAAGAGAAAACCTTTGACACCTGCTGGGATGTGTGAAAATTTTCCATCCTTTTTTAAAAAAATGTTTATTTGGTTAGGCTGCACCAGTTCTTAGCTGTGGCGTGCAGGCTCTAACTCCCTGACCAGAGATAGAAGCCAAGCCCCCCACACTGGGAGCTTGGAGTCTTGGCCACCGGACCACCAGGGAAGTTTCCTCATCTTTTCTTGTTTGACTTGTTTGGGCTTATTGGTAAAAAGCAGATTGGGAGTTGTTTGTGGGTTTTTTTTTTTTTTTTTTCGTATTTTTGAAAGACAAAGGAAGCATACTTTGCTCTCAGGCCTAACAGACATGGTAGACAAATTTTAAATGCTTTAAGAGCTTTTGTAAAATAAGTAAACCAATGGGATGTTTAATGTTAGTTATCTCTAGATAATGTGAGATAATGTTAGTTATCTCTGTGAAGGAGCGGTCCTCTTTAACTGGGTATTTGTGGGAGGCAGCGAGAGAGGCTCCAAGCTGGCTTTCTGCTAACTTCCAGTCGTCAATGGACACACCTTTAAAATAGCCACTCTTGTACTGTCTTGTAGTGGGGACGTGAGGGGCTCCCCTTGGACTAGATCTTAAACAAGCTAACAGTTTGGCTGTTTATAATTCTTTATAACTTTTGTACTTGAGGAGGAGGGCAGAGATGGGGAAAGGAGCTTTGTAGAATCAGAAGTTCAGTGGGGAGGGATTGGCCTAGAAACTCCCATTTAAACTTGTGCCTAATTTTCTTAGATATTAACTACACAGAGTAAATATAGGTCAAATTTTTTCCACATCATAATTTCTTAAACACTAGAATACACAGAATATTAAATATGCACAATCTCCTCCCCACATGTTAATCCTGAAGATCTGATTGTCTTAAACATTTCTATACCGAATTCAAATTCTTCTCCAGGTTGAAAGATAGTATTTTTTTAAAAAAAGAATCTATTCTTCCGAACTACCCAACCTTGCTCCTTGGAGCTCTGCTGCAAAGCCTGTGCGGCTTTCTGCCACTGGGTGACAGTAGGCGTGACAGGTGGTGTGGGCGTGGCCACCACCCTGGCTCTGTGCAGTCTCCTGGTCTGGCCCATCCGCCTTTGGAGATGGGACCCTGGAGCCTAGCCCTGGCCCCAACCCCTGGTCCCTTGCCTTTTGTAAATTAACCTCAACCGTGAACATCTGGTGCCCAGAGGTCTGGAGCAGCCCCTCCGCTCCCTCCCCTGCATTGTTGTGTCTCTGCCTGGCTGTGGGTGGAGGTCAGGATGGATGAGGTCCCAGCAGCTTATCCCTGCTGGGGTAAGGGGAAGACACCGAGCCGGCGAGATTCTTGTGGTTTGGTGTACTCCGGTGCCAACTCTAACCCACCTTCCATGGTCTGGATGATGGAGGTGCTTTGTGTTATGTGGGGCCGGATATGAGGGTCCTGGGCCCAGGGGCTGCATGGAGCTCAGCCCTGGCCAGCCAAGGGTTCCCCGGGTGCTGCAAGGCCCTGGAGGACACAGCTGTCGCTGAGCCTGCCAGGAGCCCCAACCTCGGGGTTGGGCAGCCAGGCCCAAACTCTGGCCGTGGAAGTGGCGAGGCTCAGCGTGCCTGGCTGGGTCCCCGAGTGCAATTCCCTGCACCCAGGCCACTGCTGACATGAATAAAGAGCTGCCTGGGGCCAAAAAAAGGGGGAGGGGGGTTGTCTTCCCATGTAATTTGGGGTGTTGGAATATTCCCTGGATTCTCGGCCTCTCTGGAGGAACATGCTGAGTCTTGTTTATAGTCTAGAACAGGGACTTGGGCCTTCAGCTCCCGTGGCTATTATAACATTATTTCAGTCCCTCCCAGTCTGTAACCCTCTTGTTGGTCTCTTAATTGATTTTGTATCTCTTTGGGTCTGTAAGAAATGTGTTTCCTATCTTCCCAGGATTCTCTTCTTAAACTTCCAACTTCAGGAGCACACAATTCTTTTCCCACCTCTCCTCAGGTTTATTGAGATAGAGTTGAAATATAATATAGGGTAAGTTTAAGGCACACAAATGTTCTGATCTGATACACTTACAAATGTACCAAAATGACTTCCCCACAGTGGAGCTGACACCATCCATCCCCTCACATATGGTGAGAACGTTTCCAAATCTATATTCTCTGCAACTTTTCAAAATATAACACAGTGTTGTTAACCACAATCGCCATCTGCACATTAGATCTCCCGAACATAATCTTATAACTGAAAGGACCACACAGTATTAAAGGGCTCTAATTAGATTCTGGACAAAGCCCATGGCCTTACAAGACAATCTGGTTACAATGCCCAAATCCATTCTATTGACAAACTCCAACACACACACACACACACGTATACACAGAGGCACAACAGTCAAAGAATATAGAAATAATTATGAAGGGTAATGATGTCCAATTTCAGAGTTAAGGAATATCTTTTACATAAGAAGGGGAAATATACAAATTGTCCTGATCTTTCAACAGCTTAGTACAATTTTAAGGAAATCGATATATTTCTAACCAGACACAGTATATAACAACATATTTTAAAATAATATAAAGAGAAAAGTGACATCTGGAAGGACTAGGAATGTTTGTGTAATCGAATGGTTTCTTACTTGAGTAAGATCTCCTACGTAAAAAAGGGGAAATCATCTATTCTTGGTTCCTTGGATATCCATCTATGTAAAAGAGGAAGAGAAAATAACCCCCTTCCCCCAGCAAAAAGTGTGATTTTACTTTAGAACAAATCAGGAAAATTAGATATGCTATCTCTATGATTTCTCAGCTTACAGACTTTTTTTTTAATTTTACTGCAATGTCATAATTTGTATATATAAATATGCTAAGTGTTTCTGATGAGACGGAAGGACTTTCTACTTTCTGATGAGAACTTTGGGGACTAGAGCACAAAACTGTGGCCAATTGGGACTGAAAAGGGACGGCTTGCTTAAGACAGTCTTTGAGACTTTTAGAGTAACCCATGCCCTCCATCAGTTCCCATATATTGAGAAGAGTCTGTGTGGCTGTGGTTTCTGATGTCACTTTACAGTGGGAGGGGACTCTTTCTGGGATGCTATTTTTAGCTGAGGTCTGTTTTTGTTTTTAAGTCACAAGTTTCCAGTTCTGTAATGTTATTCAGCAAATAAGTCTCCTGTGTTGTTGTTTTTTTTTAATACCCATAGGCTCCTAGATAACTAGAAGATTGTGAATGGATTAGGTAAGGCTAAATGTGCGTCAGTCTCATATAGTGTATTATTTAATTGCTATTGCCACCATATAAAATAAATGTTGTTTCAGTTTTGCAAGATTTGACAGCTGACCTTGGGCACACAGCTAGTGAAGTGGGACAGAGCTGGGATTCAAACCGAGAGTCTTTAAGCTGCAAGTTCAGGCCAGATGAACGTCCTTCTTGGGGGTTCACATCAGCATCATATGAATTCCACTGGGGAAGGTTAAGTTCACGTGGTCTGAAATTATTACAAGCATCAAACATATCACCATAATGTAACTTCTCCTTTGATTACTCAAATGACGAGATATGTACACGCATGAAGTCTCAACCCACTCCAGTATTCTTGCCTGGAGAATCCCAAGGACAGAGGAACCTGGTGGGCTATAATTCGTGGGGTCGCGCAGAGTCGTACACGAGCACTTTGTACTTATGTTCTGGTTTATTTGTTGCTTGCTGTTTATTCAATCTTCAATCGGAGCTATTCTGGAAAAGGGCCCTTCCAGGTAGACTTTGTAATAAATAGGCTGTCAGACTTTCTCTTTTAAAATTTTTTTCTTTTATTATTTTTGGCCAAAACTTGTGGCATAAGGGGTCTTAGTTTCTAGATCAACGATGAACTTGGGCCCACTGCAGTAGGAACTTGGGAGCCCCGACCACTGGACCACAGGAAATTCTCACAGGCTGTCATCGTTTCTAACGGAATCCTATCCAGTTAGAATATTGCCCTAAATGATTTATCTCAGAGAATAGTGGAGTTATTGAGATAGGAAGCTTCTTGTGGCCTCCTCTGTTTTCTTTAGTTTGAAAGTTTACTAGGCTTTTTCTCCTTGTTTTCCAGGTCTCTTTATGGAGGACAGAATTTTGGAACAAAATCTGGACTCTCACTGTGGGAGATTGAAGGTCCTGTTAATGTAATGCCTGGAAATACTCATGTCTAAATGTCTGTGTAAATATGAGGAGAGGGCCTGGTTGTTTTCAGAGCTGTTTCCTGTCCCACCGAGATGTCAAGAAGTATGGAAATTTGTGCTCATCTTTTCCTTTTCCTCTGGCTGTACTCGCTGGGTCTTTGTTAGGGCTTCCCAGGTGGCTCAGTGGTAAAGAATCCCCCTCCCAAGGCAGATGTGCTTGGGTGTCTGGGTTGGGAGGACCCCCTGGAGGAGGAAACGGCACCCCACTCCAGTGTTCTTGCCTGAGAAGTCCCATGGACAGAGGAGCCTGGCAGACTACAGTCCCTGGGGTCACAAAGAGTCAGGCTCAGCGAGCGACTGAGCACGCCCGGGTCTTCACTGATCGCACGCAGGCTTAGCTGCCCCCTGCACGGCCTGTGGGACTTTAGTTTCCTGACCAGGGATCAAACCCCAAATTCATGTTCCCTGCATTGGAAGGCAGGTTCTTAACCCCTGAGCCACAAGGAATTCTTTTTTTTTTTTAAGAATTAATGGGGACCTACAGAGAATAGTATGGAGGTTCCTTTAAAAAATAAAAAGAGTTACCATATAATCCAGCAATCCCACTCCTCGGCATATATCTGGAAGAGAGGAAATCTCTGATGCCAAAAGATGCATCCAACCCCAATGTTCATAGCAGCACTGTTTACAATAGTCAAGACACAGAAGCAATCTAAACATCAGTTGATAAATGGATAAAGGAAATGTGATACACACACATATGTGCGTGCGTATATACACAATGGAACACTACTCGGCCGCAAAAAGGAGGAAATAATGAAATTTGCAGCAACATGGATAGATCTAGAAATTATTATACTAAGTGAAGTCAGACAAAGACAAACATATGATATCACTTATATGTGGGGATCTAAAAAAATGATATAAATGAACTTATTTACAAAACAGAAATAGACTCACAGACATAGAAAACAAATCTATGGTTACAAATGGGGACAGCAGGGGAGGATAAATTAGAAGTTTGGGATTAATAGATACACATACTATATACAAAATAGGTAGACAACAAGAACCTAGTACATAGCACAGGGAACTGTAGCCAATATCTTGTAATAATGGAAAAGAACATAGTATATACAATATCTAGTATAATGGAATGGAATAGATACACATTATAATGGAACGTATACTGGAAAAGAATCTGAAAAAGAATATATATATACACACACATACATATAAAATTGCATCACTACACCTGAAACCAACACAACACTGTTAATCAACTACAATTTAATTTAAAAAACTTTTTTTTAAAAAGACAGTAAGTTGAGGAGGGAGGAGACATATGTATGTCTACGGCTGACTCAGGTTGATGTATAGAAACCAACACAACACTTATAAAGCATTTGTCCTCCAATTAAATTTTGTTTTAAAAACAGTAAAGAAAGAAAAAAAGAACTAATGGTAAAGGCCAAAATTTTCCTTGTGAAGGCCCAATGTCATCAGGCTGAATCTTGGGCTCTCCCAGCTGGACGTTACTTATTGATGTGTCTTGAACTCTATTTTAATGCTAACAGCAGCAGTAAAAGAAATAGCGAGAAAGAGCATAATCGTTCAAGTCAAATGACTAATTCTCAATTGTTTAAATGGTGTAAAAACATCAAAAAGAAGATCACAAAAACATTGTAAGGAAAACAAAGCTTATATTCTTTACACATTTTAGAAATAGTTGCTAAAACGTATTTAACTCATTAGATTTTAGGAAGAAACAAGGAAGTAGTGAGCGAGTGGTAATACCTAAGAGCACTGAATTGTAAAGAGGATAGAATTCAGGATTAAAGGCAGGTCGTAAAACAGTGAAGAGAAGTTTAAAACTGGGAGCCTAGGGTTCTAGTCCTGTGTCTGTCTCAACTCTATATGATCCTGTTTTTGAATGTCAGGGGAAATAATACTAAGCAAGGCCTGGCTCTTGTTTACACTCTCTAGGGGTCAGATTTCTCATCTGCATAGTCAAGGAAGTTTTGAAAGAAACAGTCTCCAGCTTATAACAAAGACAGTTTTCAAGGCAGCAAAAGTCTTTATCCTTCTCTTGGTTTACATAATCATTTTCTCACCCACTTCCACATCACAAAGCAATTCAGTAAAACCGGAACTTTTCCCACCTATTTCTATAGTAGTAAGTTCCTTTTTATTTCAACATGCTCTTTTACTTGAAAATGCACTTTTAAAAAGTTGAATAACATACAAATAAAAACCTGTCATTCACATACAATCCCAGCAGGTGACAGTGTCATTAATTTTCTCTTCTCTTTGGTAATCTTTAGTTACAGTATTTCTGTTTTTTTAAATGAAATCTGGGTAAAACCATTTGCTGTATTCATAATTTACCATTTTTTAATTAAAAATAAAAAACTGGAAAGAATGGGAGAAAGACATAATCCCTTTATCTTCCTTTTTTCTGTTAAATATATTTTGTCTTATATAAGTAATCTGCTTATTTAAAAAATTTCAAAAGCTTAGAAATATTAGAATTGAGAAGCAAAATCCTCTGTTATCGAATTCAACCAGAGATAATTATTTTTCGAGTATAACTTTCCAGACTTGTTTATATGAATACGCGAGCCTATGGACACATATATATTCAGAATAAACCCTAAGGCATTTCCTATTCTCAGTCTTTTCACACAGTGATGTGTCTTAACAGCCGTTCCTGCAGCTCTCAGGAGGCGCGTGGCATAATTAACACTGCACGCCACCGTTAACCAGCCTGCTGCGTATTCCCTGGTGGTCCAGTGGCTGGGACTCTGTGCTGTCACTGCCCAGGGCCTGGGCTGGATCCCTGGTTGAGAGACTAAGGTCCACAAGCTGCCACCCCTGCAGTTTCACCAAGCGTTTGTCACTCTTGCACACTGTAGAAATTATTTTATCCAGCTTGACATCTGTGCTTCGCTTTGTGATATAGCTTTGCATGTAGTTTCATCTTTGCGGCACTTGGAGCTGACTGCGCTCCCTTTACAGACTTTAGCATTGGTTTTATTCTAAGCAGGCCCCATCCCATCAAGTATAAGAATATTTTCCACTGTTCTCTGCTGGTATTTTCTTTTACCTCATTGTGGTCATCCATGCAGTTACTTCTTTCTTTTTCTGTCCAGAGGAAAACAGTTTAACACAAACTGCCCCCTGGAAAGGTGGTCAGATCAGTGGCTCAGTCGTGTCCGACTCTTCAACCCATGGACTGCAACACTCCAGGCCTTCCTGTCCATCCTGAAAGGTAATAAGCATTTACGTTCCCACCAGCAGTGAAGAAATATGTTTTTACAGTCTTTGACCACATTGCATATTGCCTTTTATTTTAATATTTGTCAATTTGTAAAGGAAAAAAAATATTGCCCACTTATTTTGCTTCACATTCTCTATATTTTTCATGAAACCATCTTTTATGATACGTGCATTTGCAAATTTTGGTTTTTTTCCTCCTAAAACTGGTTATGTCCTTGCTATATTTTTCTCCTGAGCTTTGGTTTTATTTAATCAATTTGCAAGAATTTATATTTTTTGCAAGAATTTATATTTTCTTATACATTTACAACACAATTCAGAAAAAGAATGTGAAAGGTATGCCTTTCTTTTCATAATGTACGTGGCAAATGCTTTGGATTGTACTTTAAACTGTGTGTGATAAGGACAGAAGCCTTCTCTTGTGCAAACAGAGTTGTTGACTGGAGGTAAACACCGTAGTGGGCGGGACCTGGAGAGGAGGGCTAAAGAAAACTTTCCAAACAGTTTATGGTAAAGGCCAGGACCAAGCCAACCGGTCTCCAGCAACTTGGCCCCGCAAAGTGCGATTCATTCTCATGCTAACAGTCATGTATGGATGGGCTTCTCAAGGGCTGAGTCTGGGGCTCGCCCACAAAGGGCCGGGAGAGAGACTGCTGGAGGAGACAGGAGGCTAGAAGTGGGGAGCAGACGGCAGGGCCCTCGCGGCTCACTGAGCTCCAGGGGGAACACCTGGAGGTGGCCGTAATCAAAACAATATGCCTTTCATCTCTGCTTTGGCTCATCCAGGTGACCTATCGCTGAGCACAGAGAGTTTAGTACATGAAAATACTGTGCAATATAAATGTGCTTTTTCTCCCTTAAGCCACAGCTCTGGAGTCACAGGTGTTTGGGCTCCGAAAGACACCCACCTCTCCCCACAGCTACCCCGGCAATCATGCACCATTGCCTTGCACTTACCAACACAGAAAACAAATGGTTTTATCCCTTGTCTATACTGCCCAATGCCGGCCAACTTCAAAGCTCTGGATTCAGAATCCTGGCGCTCCCCACAGCCGTGCCAAGTTGTGTGTGACATCACCATTTCTACATCTACGCTTCATTAAATCTTGGTACTTAGGTACTAAGAGCATGACGTTTCCCATCTTGCTGTGGAGATTTCCATGGATATCTGCACATTATCTGGGTGATCGGCAGCCACACCAGGAAATAATTGCTCTTTACACTTACTGCAAGTACAGAGTCTCAAGACACGGCTGTCAGATAAAGTTTCCCTCTTCGACCTTTGTCACTATTTGCTCTGCGTCTGTTTGTCACGAGCCTGCTCGCGACACTTTCGTTTACTGTTTCCTGATTACTGCAGGAGGATGATTGGAAACGTTCCGGCTAGCAGTCACCATGTGTCCGTCACCCTTCAAGGTTAGTGAGTTTCGACTCATCTCTGCTTTCAAACAAAGTCAAACACCACTGCAACCAGCATCCACAAATGGACTGGAGTGCAGTGGCCGTGGGTAAGGACTGAACCTGGAAAACACTACTATGTCCATTAGTCACTAGTCCAGCTCTTTGCCATCCCATGGACTGTAGCCCACCAGGCTCCTCTGTCCATGGGATTTTCCAAGCAAGAATACTGGAGGGGGTTGCCATTCCTTCTCTGGAGATCTTAACCACCCAGGGATTAAGAGTGAGTCTCCTGCATTGCAGGCGGATTCTTTACCATCTGAGCCTATATAATATACACTAAACTGAATTGATGGCTTCCCTGGTGGCTCAGAGGCTAAATCGTCTGCCTGCAATGCACGAGACCTGGGTTCGATCCCTGGGTTGGGAAGATCCCCTGAAGAAGGAAATGGCATCCCACTCCAGTATTCT
This sequence comes from Litocranius walleri, assembly GCA_006410535.1. Classification (NCBI taxonomy): domain Eukaryota; kingdom Metazoa; phylum Chordata; class Mammalia; order Artiodactyla; family Bovidae; genus Litocranius; species Litocranius walleri. The sequence goes on from SJYG01000382.1 coordinate 971,631, forward strand.
TGCCTGGAGAATCCCATGGACAGAGGAGCCTGGAGGGCTATAGTCCACGGGGTCGCAAAGAGTCGGACACGACTGAGTGACTTAACACACAAAAACTGAATTGAGTAACCAACGTACTCTGCTGCTTGTCACCTTCCTGAGAAAGCTCATGATCACTGCTTTGCAAGGGAAACATGACTTCATCAAAACAGGTATCATTAGAAACTGTGGTTGAAACTGCCCTTGTAAAGAGAGCATGTACACACCTTCCCTTTGTTGACGCTATTTCACCTAACTTTTTTTTTTTTCCTGTGGCACTGAACTGTGATCAGTCTTATCTAAAGATGAAGTTAAGTCAGGGGGAAGAAAGATAAGTGCAGAGGGGTGGGAGGAAAAAACAGGCAGAAGTTGTCTGGCCAGAAAGTACATTAACCTGCTGCAATGCAGTGACAGGGTGCCAGCTTCTAGAAACACTCTGCAAAGCTCTACTTCGACCTAAAGCCACTTCAGTGAACAGCATCATCTTTCCTTTATGCTAGGAGTATGATAGAACAATATCATAGCATTTTTGTTGTTTAGTCATAAGTCATGTCTGACTCTTTTGTGACTCCATAGACTGTAGCCTGCCAGGCTCCTCTGTCCATGGGATTTCCCAGGCAAGAATACTGGAGTGGGTTGCCATTTCCTTCTCCAGGAGATCTTTCTGACCCAGGGATTGAACCCGAGGTTCTTGCTTGCATTGGCAGGCGAATTTTTTTTTACCACTGAGCCACCAGGGAAGCCCCGTATCATGGCGTCATTTGTGTGATAACCCACTCTGAGAAGGCTGTAAGCTCTGGAGGAGCTAAGCCTGTGCATGGAGACAAAACTAGCCCTCTAAGGACTTTTGCCTGATCCTGGATTAGTTAACTACTCAATAGCAGGGTGACTTGGTAGGGGGCTATTGGCATAAGAAATTGGGACCCCAGTAGTAAGAAGGAAGGGAGCTGGTTGTGAATATCTGCACTGTGAGGGCTAAGAGAACTCTGTTTTGACTACCTGTGTATAATCAGGCGAGTTGATGTGTGCTAAGCTTGGACTCTCCCAGTGTAGGCTTTTCTAATGTCAAAAGCAGCAACTCGCTATCCACCCCTTATAACTTTCAGTTGGGTAACTTCTGTGTAACTGAACCATTTCAGGCTATTTTCTATCTTTCTGGAATTTCTGAGTGGTGTTTAATTCTATATTTAAGCCTGCACACCTACCCCAAATTCCCCTTTTCTTTCCTAACGACAGTATTAGTTCATCAGAACTTTGTTCACTAATAGTTTCCCAGGTTCCTCTTATTCATCAACTCTGCAGCCACATAATCCCTTTATTAGTAATCCCTGACCAAGCTCTTTAATCCACCTTATCTCACTTCTACGGTTTGCAAATGGAGTGTTTTCCCTAGAACTTCTTGGCAATCAAGCCTTCAGTTTGGAATGTCTTCCACTTACCAACATATTCATTTTTAACTCTTGCTTTGGCCTTTGAACAGGTATGTGTCATAAAGTCAGTAAGTCCAGGCTGGATACGCACACCTTTGCAGGGCTCCTTATGAAAAACTCAGGCTGAGGGAGTAATCCTATAATCCTATCTGTGAAGCAAACTTTGTTTACCAGAGGGCCAGCCCTCTGGAAGAACACTTTGCATACAACTGAAGGTGAATACAGGAGATAACTGTGCCCAGTGTCCCAGGGCCGTGGTTCATTGTGATGGAGACGGCTTGTGTGAAGGGTCTCCGCAGGTGCAGGAGGGTTTGGAATGTGCAGAATGGCTGCTGGTTTTGCGCAAGTTGCTTCCAGCAGGCTGGGACTTTCCACCAAGAGCATCCATTCAGCGACTGTGGACAGAACCAGACCTCCATCTCAGAGTTTCCCCTTCTCTTCCAGGGGGTCTGCAACTTTCTGAAAAGGAATGCCAAAAGGATTCCTCTCCTTTTGGTACTGAGAAGAGGGTGCTCAACTGGATGGTGCATCCTTTTGCAGTGAGAGGTAGTCTTCTTGTTCAGTCACTCAGTCGTATCCGACTCTTTGCAACTCCATGGACTGCAGCACGCCAGGCTTCCTTGTCCTTTACTATCTCCTGGAGCTTGCTCAAACTCATGTCCATTGAGTCGGTGATGTCACCCAACCCTCTTATCCTCTGTCACCCCATTCTCTTCCAGCCTTCAATCTTTTCCAGCATCAGGGTCTTTTCCAATGAGTCGGCTCTTTCCATCAGTAGCCAAAGTATTGGAGCTTCAGCATCAGCCCTTCTAATGAATATTCAGGGTTGATTTCCTTTAGGATTGACTGGTTTGATCTCCCTGCTGTCCAAGGGACTCTCAAGAGTCTTCTCCAACATCGTAGTTCAAAACCATCAATTCTTCAGTGCTCAGCTTTCTTTATGGTTCAGCTCTCACATCCATACATGACTCCTGGAAAAATCATAACTTTGACTATACAGACCTTTGTTGGCAAAGTGATGTCTCTGCTTTTTAATGTGCTATCCAGGTTTGTCACATCTTTTCTTCCAAGGAGTAAGCATCTTTTAATTTCATGGCTGCAGTCACCATCTGCAGTGGTTTTGGAGCACAAGAAAATAAAGGCTGTCACTATTTGCAATGATAGGAGGAGGCTTTTAATAGTATTTTGGGAGGGAGCAGGAGGGACAGTCCCCCAGCTGGGGAGATATAAACAGAATCTCTAGTAACCGCTGTGGTTATAGCCAGAGAGGCCTGGTCCCAGCGCTAATTACATGGGTCCAGCTCAGCCTGAAGTGCCTCCGGGACCAGAGGTCTGAGTCCATCTTTACTACTTAGGCCAGATGTCCGCCGGCACCCCAGAGATAACCAACTCAGGTCCTGGGCTCTGGGTCACTAATTACGGGCTCTTTCTGACGTTGTCTCTGCGTGAGCCAGACCTGAAAGTGCTGTTTACCAACCAACTTTATCTCCTTAGAACAGAGAGCCACTTCTTTCTATCTTGATTTATAGCCCAGTAAACACAAGTTATAGATTCTCTGCTAGAGACTGAAATTTCCTGCAGGAAGAACCCCTGCCCATGTCTTTTAAGAGCCTCCAGGCTTAGCCCTGTGGCTGGAACAGAGAAAATATTGATAGTTCTTGACTGGATAGAGTGAAATGTGATTACAGTGGACTGACACGGTCTCTCCAATTATTGAATAATCATTGTGATCACTTATTGATCTCCAGGTGGCTCAGTGATAATCTGTTTGCCAGTACAGGAGATGCCGGTCTGTGCCGCAGACATGGATTCAATCCCTGGTTCAGGAGGGTCCCTAGAGAAGGAAATGGGAGCCCACTTTAGTATTCTTGCCTAGAAAATTCCCATGCACAGAGAAGCCTGGCAGGCTACCATTTCTGTGGCTGGAAAAGAGTCAGACACGACTTGGCGACTAAACAGCAGCAGTAGCACACTGATCTCCTACGAAGTGTCTCAGCAGACATACAATCTCGCCAGTCAGTGCGATCACCTGGCAAGACAGACATAAAATCCTCTTTCGCACAAAAAAAGACATTCGCTCAGAGGAGTTAGGCAACGTGCCTACAGTCAGAAGCTGCGAATGGCAGAGCCAGGTGGCTCATTTGTGTCCAAGGCCATTGGGAACATCCGTTCTATCGAGCCACTTCCTCGAAGTTGCTAGAGATGGACAAAGGGAGACTGGCGTCCTGACTCCTCAAGCCAAAGCCTGGTCTAGCGAAGCAGGCGGGGCTGGGCAGGGCTGGACAGCGGGGCCCTCCTTGCACTCGGTGCTGCCGCCTCACACACTGTCCTGTTCGGGAGGAGCGTCGGCCTCGGCTGGCTGCCCTTCCGCACCCGGGCAGCTGCGATGGCAGCACATCAGAGCCTTGGCACAATGCCATAGGGGCGAGGGACACCCAGGTTGCCCACCTGAGAGCTCTAAAAAGAGTCAGAACCACCAAGAATTGGTGTTCAGTGGGAAAAAAAAGTGGAAAGAAAGCCAACACGCTTGTCCTCATTGAAATTCAAAGTCAGTCCTCTGAGACAGGAAAATACACATGGAAATTGTGTGAGGCCTCGGCTTTGCTCCCCTCATCCTGCTTTAGCCTCAGTTTCTGTCTGAAGTCTGCAGGACGATCAGGAGGTTGTGGTCAGCCCCTGGAACTGGCTGGGGTCCTCGCTCGGTGAAACCGTGGGTGGGGTAGTGGTCTCCTTGCTCGCTCCTAGAATGGTGGTTGGTCTGTTGTTCTTGCCCTTCTCTACCGGAGTGCAGAGGTGCCTGCATGCCTGTCTTCATCCTCAAAGCCCCAGAGGATATACTTCTGCACCAGAGAATATACTTCGAGGCATTTAACCTAAGAAAAGCCCCTCCTTCTAGGAAAAGGGGTTCTCTCCCCTCACCCTGTGAAGTCGCAGAGACTGGATGAGTAATAGGAGCTGATGAGCACGTGTACCGATTCCTTTAAAGACCCTCATCTGCTAGCTACTGTTGCCTGCTCTCACCTCCAGCTGCTTAGCTGCTAGAGAAGCAAAGCTGTGGGAGACACAGCAACTGAGGGACAAGGACAGACGGCGACCAGGCCACTTGACTCTCCTCACAGCCAAGCAGGTGCGGTAGCAGTTAGCAGGGTGTCCTCAGAGGCAAGGCTTCAAACTGTGGCTCGGCCGTGACATTGCCCTGCGACCTCACATGGTTCCTTAATCTTAATTCCCTTTGCCTCCAAAGTTGGGATAACAGTAGTTCCTACTCCTTGGGAAGCTATATATTAAAGGCTATAGACATAAAGCATATTATCTGCTCAGTAGCTCCTGGCTATTACTATCACAAGTAGTACTGTGAAAATTCTTATCCTGTCAAGAATATGCTAGAATTTGCACCTAACTCTTAATCCATCCGCATCTTCCATCCACCTCTTTGCTTTGGCTCAGTTGCAGTAAAGATCTCGTAATATCTCATGCTCTGTAATGTTATACTTATGCAAATACTTTCAGATTCATTATCCCAGCATCTCCTGTGCTCAGTCAATGTTTCTTTAATATTTTATTTTGCTTGTTTTTTGTTTGGCTGAGCCAAGTCTTCATCATGGTAGCAGTAGGATCTTTGTTTGTGGTGGTGGGGCTCTAGTTTCTGGGCCAGGGATTGAACCCAGAACCCCTGCATTGGGAGCTCAGAGTCTCAGCCACTGGGCCACCCGGGAAGTCCCCGTCAATATTTGTTTTTACTTTTCACAGCTGTCTCAGGCTACATATGGGATAATGATGGTGGCATGTTATAAAGGAGGAGAATCTGCTAGGAGCTTACAGGTGGGGCTGTGGTCTATTCACTTGCTAGGGCTGGCATAACAAAGCACCAGAAACCGGGTGGCCTGAAATAACAGAAATTTATTGTCTCACAGTTCTGGAAGCAAGAAGTCCAAGATCAAATGGCCACAGGGCTGGCTTCTTCAGAAGGCTAGTAAGGGAAAAACTGTTCTGTACCTCTGCCGGTAAGCCTCTGGTGGTTACTGGTAATAGCCAGCTTCTAGAAGCTTCACTCCACCTCTGGCCTTCATCTTCATGTGGTGTTCCCCAGTGTGAGTGTCCTTTTTTCTGTCCAAATTTCCCCTGTTTATAAGGACACAGTCATATTGGGTTAGAATCCACTCTAAAGATTTCATTTTCACTTGGTTACTTCTGTCAAGACCCTATTTCCAAATAAGGTCACGTTCTGAGATCCCAGGGTTAGGGCTCCAGTGTATGCTGTTGTTTAGTCACTCGGGTGTGTCTGACTCTTTTGTGACCCCATGGACTGTAGCTCTCAGGCTCCTCTGTCTGTGGGATTCTCCAGGCAACAATACTGGAGTGGGTTGCCATTTCCTTCCCCAGGGCATCTTCCTGACCCAGGGATCGAACCTGGGTCTACTGGATTGGCAGGTGGATTCTTTACCACTGAATCACCTGAGAAGCCTGTATATTTCCTGAGGGGGACACAATTCAACCCATAGCAGTAACCAGCCATGAAACCAGTAACCAACCATGAAACCATAATTGGAGAGGAGGGAGCCAGGGGTGGAGGGAGGAGAGGGCTGGTGGGCATGCCTGGGGAATCACGCATCACTGGCTTTGTAGCCCCGCTGGGCTGGAAAGAATCAAGAAGCGAGATGGGACACCGGACCCAAATCTTGAAGGGCCCTGATTCTCCCAGGGAGCAGGAAAGCTTTCAATCTGGGAGAAAGTAGGTCACAGAACATCGTGGAGCAGCTTTGGGGGAGTTGGCTGGGTGGCCAGAGGAGGGGACTCGCGAGAAGGCTCCTCTCTGCTCTGTGGGCCACAACTCACGGGGGACAGGGTTCAGGTATTTATTTTCGGTGGTTCTGAGTCCTCGTTCGCGGGAGGGCTCCTCTTCCTCCTGGTGCACAGGCGTCTCACTGCGGTGGCGGCTCTTGTTGCTGGCCTCACTAGCTGTGGCCTGTGTGGCTCTACAGTGCCGGCTCAGTACTTGTCGTGCTTGGGCTTAGTTGCCCCAGATGTGGAATATTCCTGGGCCAGGGCTCACACCTGTGTCTGCTGCACTGGCAGGTGGATTCTTATCCACTCCCAGTGGATATTCTAGCCGCCAGGGAAGTCCCAGTGGCTTTCAGATTTTGGAAGATCACTATCTCCTCTCCACTTGGTCGTTCCTGCTCCAGGTTGAACATGCCCAGGGCCTTCAGTCACAAAGAGCACTATCTGTCCCCTGCCCAGTTCTCAAGTGCCAGCTCTGGTTCCAGACCAGGGGTATCACAGCTCAGTGACGCCTGAAGGAGTCGGGACTCAGAAGGCTGAGAGGGTAGGCGGGCCACGTCTGGAGCGTGCGCCAGGGGCGAGCCCATCACCTGGGCTGCAGGGCCACGCTCGGGTGTCAGGAGCAGGACTTCTGCATCCAGAATGGGCACTGGCATGGGCAAAGCTAGGGAATTCCAGAGGCCGATCGTGTGTCCATCGTCCAGGACAGAAAGAAAGATGGAGGCTCAGCTGCCAAGGCTGCAAAAAAAGAGGGCTTCCCTGGTAGCTCAGACAGCAAAGCGTCTGCCTACAATGCGGGAGACCTGGGTTCGATTCTTGGGTCGGGAAGATCCCCTGGAGAAAAAAATGGCAACCCACTCCAGTATTCATGCCTGGGAAATCCCATGGACCAAGGAGCCTGGTGGGCTACAGTCCATCGGGTCACAAAGATACGGACATGACTGAGCGACTTCACTTCACTTCACCTCTTAGGAATCAGACAGAGACTCAGCTTGGAACCTTAGCACAAAGAGCTTTTATCTTTTTGGCTGTGGGATATTCGTTCCCCCAGCAGGGACTGAACTAGGGCCCATGGCAGTGAAAGCGTCTAGCCCTAACTACTAGACCGCCAGGGAATTCCTTACAATGAGTCTTCAGAGCCAAACCTGGTGCCCCGGTGACAAAGGAAGGAAAAAGGAAGGAAGGAGAGAGGAAGGGAGGGAGGGAGGCTCCTTCAAGGGCATGACGGCCTGGATTCCCACCTCTCTGTAAGAACTGAATCCAACACTGCAGCCTGGCTTTCAGTTCAGCTCAGTCGCTCAGTCGTGTCCAACTCTGCGATCTCATGGACTGCAACACGCCAGGCTTCCCTGTCCATCCTTTAACCAGAAGGAAAACTGCGCTGTCCATCTATTGCTTTTTCGCTGAATCTAGAATAAAATCTAGTTCTGTGGAGCTGCAAAGAGAACTTCTGGAGGGCGCACGCAGGGAACAAATGTGACTTCGAAATGTAGCCTGGTGACGCAGAGCTGAGAGCCGACAACCCCAGGTGGTTAGGGTGGGGGACAAGAGCCCTCCCGCCTGCCCCTCATCATTTTTGATCAGCCCACTAAGACTACGTCAGACCAATAAAGCGTCTTGGAGCCGATCCAAGCTACTTAACTCCGAACTGCTAAGGTGCCAATACGCACTAGGCTTATAAATAAGTCCTTTATTATCTGGTTGGCTTAGCCAGGACTCCAAAAGGAACAGTAAAGTTTTATGATGCACTTCAACAGGCTGATCTTCAGAGCCAAGCTTTGTCCTGGATGAAATTTTTCCCCTGCAGCCACCGAGGTCAGACTAGCTCATCCAGCCTTGCATTGCTGCCACCAGCCAGCGGGCTGAGGTTAGATGGTCAGATCTGAATAGAGGTCGCATTTGATAAGTGAAATCTCATCTTAATATACACTTAGCCTTTTTGTGAGAGGTATAACTACAAAGAATTTCTGGTTGCTCAGTCTGTTATTGTTGCTTTTTTTTTTAACTGTTTAAAATTCCACCTTAGGGTAGGCAATTTGAAAATAATCATTGTCTCATTCCTCTGAAAACATTTTTAATTTTTTATGTTGGAGTATAGTTGATTTACAAAATTGCAATAGTTTCAGGTGTGCAATGAAGTGATTCAGTTATACATGTACATATATCCAGTTTTTCAGATACTTTTCCCTTATAGGTTATTACAGAATATTGAGTAGAGCTCCCTGTGCTATCCAGTAGGTTGAAAACATTGCCAGTTATTTCTATTCAATTTATCTTCATTTTATTTGCTTTTCCATAGAAATGCCATTTAAACGCAGCCAAATTGTTTTAAAAGTAAATGGAAATAATTTTTTAGGGTGTCTACTAATAAGCCCTAGAAAATAATAATTTGACTGTAATAACTCAAAAGAAATACTTAATGTTCTTTCTAGGAGTAAATAGGACTGTCCGTTGAGCAGTATTTCAGTTATGGTAACAATCATTTCCCCAGCTAAAATTTGGTTAGTGAAAGGATGATTTTTAACTTGTGCTGTGGCATTTCAACTACTCAGAAGTGTCCACAGGAATCTACAGCAGATGGTAGAAAATGACAAGAAGTGATTCTAAAGAAAAAAAAAATTAGTGACCCATCCCTCAGTGAGACAGCAGGTCATGTACCATTAAAATGACTCAGAATTTACCTGCCCCTAAACAAATTCTAGAATCATTTTGTCACTGACTTAATCCATGAATGATAAAAAACACCAATGCTCTCAAGAGATTTTGCTTCAAAATATATTTTAAAGATTATCGAGTGTAAAGCTCAATTTCAAAAGAAAGTAGACTAAAACCCTTATGCCCAGATCAGAGTGGTCATCTTCAGGGTTGTCCTCAGGGTTCACTCAATGGTATCACTGCTGAGAAAGTTCTGGAAACTTTTCAGAACCCAAGGTATATTCTCTAAATGTCCTCAGGGGTGTCACATCTTTTTTCTTTGTTTGGAGCTTTGCTTTCCAGAAACAAGTCAAAGTTTATTCTTTGAGTACTGTGGGTGGTCCACCTGAGTTAACACTAACTTTAAAGCTCAGCTTAGACTTGTAGGATGGATCTCCTTGTGTGGCTTGTAAATCAATTCTTAAAGCAACCCCAGAAGAGTTTTTGACAAGTCTTAAGCAAAGTAAAGATCACAGGCAGGAAGTACAACTTCCCAAAGTGGCTGTTTTAAAGTGACATTAATCTGGCTAAAAGTCACAGGGCGTGTAAAAGCGAAATCAGTGTGAATTTATAGCCATGGTTGAAACACACACAATGCTGAAGGTGAACTGCTTTAGGGAAACCTAAAGAAAACTTTAAAATGCTTTGCTTTTGAATCACATTCTTAGAGAGAAAATCATGTGACTGTCTTCCCCACCCCCACCCCCCC
>SJYG01000382.1:981570-1025952 GCA_006410535.1 Litocranius walleri
CCCCGCTCGCCCCCCCCCCCCCCCCCCCCCCCCCACACACACACACACACACACACACACACGAGTGAGAGAGGAGAGTTACTTCATGGCCTCAAACGCTGCTGTTTTGCAGGACTCATGGAGAGTGGGGAACAGGAAGAATTACACGGGCCTTAGGGTGACAAGGGAGCCTGCTAACCCAGTTTATAGAGCTGGAATAATGCCCCCGCCTCTCCGTCATTTATGTCTACCATGCACATGTGCTAATAAGCCCTAAAATTCCAGCAACTGTGAGTTTAACATCATGGTAGTTCCCACCCCAATACCCCTGTGACAGCTTGCCTTTATATGCTGCTTGAGTTTTCACAGGACTTTCTTGCATGAACCCCCTGAGAGGCAAGAATAATTTTTATTTATTTCTTTATTTTTGGTGGTTCTGGGTCTTCGTTGCTGCATGGGTTCTTCTCCAGTTGCAGCGAGTGGGGCCACTCGGGATTTCGGTGCACGGGCTTCTCGCTGCGGCAGGCTTCTTGCTGCGGCAGGCTCCTTTTGTGGCAGGCTCCTTTTGTTGCCGAGCACAGGCTCTAGGGAGGCCTGCAGGGGCTGAGGCTCATGGCCTCGGTGGCTGCAGTTCCCGGGCTCTAGAGCATGACTCAATAGATGCGGTTCATGGGCTTAGTTGCTCCATAGGATGTGCAGTCTTCCCGGCCCAGGGATCAAACCCACATCTTATTCACTGCCAGGTCGATTCTTTACCACTGAGCCACCAGGGAAGCCCCTACCTCTTTTATAAGCCAGAAATACTAAAGCACAGAGGGTGTGGTGCTTGGCACAGAGTTACTTGGCAATCGACATGGATTTCAGACTCCAAGTCTAACCAGCTGCCATTGCCTTCTCTGAAGTCAAGTATGAGATCTATTTAAAACACAATTTTTAAAGATCTTTATTTAAAAAATATTTTTAAAATATTATTCTTATATAATTTTAAAGGTTATACTCCATTTTGGGCTTCCCAAGTGGCTCAGGCAGTAAAGAATCTGCCCACTATATGGGAGACCCAGGTTCAATCCCTGGGTCAGGAAGATCCCTTGGAGGAGGGCATGGCAACCCACTCCAGTTTCTTTGCCTGGAGAATCCCATGGACAGGGGACCCTGGTGGGCTGCAGTCCATGGGGTCGCAAAGAGTTGGACATGACTGCAGCGACTCAAGCATGCCAGCACAGATTTCATAAAGTGAAGATTCTCCTCCCTGTGGTGTACAAGACATCCCTACCTTACACTCTGTATCTCCCACGCTCCCACCCCTATTTTGGCCTGCTTCTTTTCTGCTGTATTCACCAGTTATATTTTCTATATTCCATATATGTGATGTAAGTATTTGTCTTTCTCTGCCAGACATTTCTGTTTAGCATAATGCCTTTCAAGTCCATCTATGCTGCTACAAATGGCAACATTTCATTCTTTTTTATCACTGAGTAGATTTCACTGGGGCTTCCCAGGTGTTGGTAATGGTAAAGAATCTGCCTGCCAATGCAGGAGACCTGGGTTCAGTCCCTGGGTCAGGAAGATCTCCTGGAGGAGGAAATGGCAATCCTCCCCCCCTCCCCAGTATTCTTGCCTAGAGAATCCCGTGGACACAGGAGCCTGGCGGGCTATACAGTCCATGGGGTTGCAAAGAGTCGGACACGACTGAGCACACGGAGCAATATTACACTGTCCATATATACCACATCTTCTTTTCCCCATTCATCTGTTGGTGGACACCTGGATTGCTTCCATATCTCAGCAATTGTAAACAATGCTGCTGTGAGTGCTGGAGTGCATGTATCTTTTGGTATCAGTGTGTTGGGTGTTTTGGATAGGTGCCCAGGAGTGGAATTGCTGGGTCATATGTGAGTTGTACTTTTCGAGTTTTTTTTTTCTTTGTTTTTGAGAACCTCCATACTGCTTTCTACGGTGGCTGTAACAATTTATTTAAAAAAATTAATAATGTTTTAGGCAAACCAAAAATATATTGACATGATGGGTATCTGTAACATACTATCCCGCTTCACAGTTAGACTGCTTCAGCTGGAACTGAAGCCTCCCTTCACCTCTTCCAGACCTCGTTCCTCCCTCCCTGGTGTAGCCACTTTGCTGGCTGAGGTGGACATTTGAGGTGTACTTTCTACTGGAAGACAGTTTGCTTGGGCCTTGGCAGAATGGATCTTAGAGTGTCCTGTGCCTTTTCTGACACTTTGGCCCCAACTCCCTTGCCTCCTGGTGACCTAGTTGGGTCTGGAGGTAGGTGCAGAGTGAGCTGAGGCTTGAGGTGAACCTAACCAGTGCTGGAAGGTGATGTCGTCCACCTCAGAGCTGATCAGGTAAGGGAGCAGAGAAAAGAAGGAAGAAGGGTATTCGGCCTCCCCAAGCACTTGTGAAGTCGAGTATCTTACCATATCAGTAAACAGGGATGTCCCGGCCCTCCAGATGTGACTCTCTGAGCCCAGAGGGCCCCGAAAGGAAGAATAATGCCTGCGATGTGGCTGCTGCTACTCCCTATGGGCAGGGGGATGGGAAACTGTGGGAGGCTGGCCCCAGATAGCTGTGTTCCTGGCTCAGTCCTGTCTGGCTCCTTGTGACCACTTGGACTGCAGCCTGCCAGGCTCCTCCGTCCATGGAATTCTCCAGGCAAGAACACTGGCGTGCGTTGCCATTCCCTTCCCCAGGGGATCGTCCCAACTGAAGGACTGACTGAACCCAGGTCTCCTGCATTGCAGGCGGTTCCTTTACCGTTTGAGCCTCCAGGGAAGCCCAGATCACTGAGATGCACATGAAAGAAATGAGTTCAGTGAGCCCAACACTTGCCGTACATAGAGCACTAAATTCCTTGAGATACCTGGTTTTCCTTAATTAAGAATCATCTTTAACGTTCAGGTTATCTGCCTCCTTTGTTGCAAGCCAAGTGTTAGTTGCTCAGTCACCTCCGACTCTTTGTGAACCTATGGACTGTAGCCCACCAGGCTGCTCTATCCAAGGAATTCTCCAGGCAGGAATACTGGAGTGTGTTGCCAGGACCCTCCTTCAGGAGATCTTCCCGACCCCAAGTATCAAACCCGGGTCTCCCAAACTGCGGGCAGAGTCCTTCCTGTCTGAGCCACCAGGGAAGCCCCTTTGTCACACACTTCTGTGTAATCTGACTTCTTCCCCCGCCTCCCCAGAGCAGGTCTCTCAGGACTACCTGAGACGCTGCTTCCCGGGTACAAAGTCCTAAAAATTCCCACTCAGGTTATGACTATTTTTCAGGCAACAAACGGACCTGGGATCTCCCTCCGCCAGCCCCGTCACACAGTTTCGTTTCTTGCCCAGTGGGTTTGGGATGGAGGCAGGGAGGTGGAGTCTGGGAGTGCCTTCTGGCTTCCTTTTCGGCCGGTTCCCTCGCCTCGGGGTTCCCCCTCCTGCTGGGTGACGTGTTCCACCTCGGCCGGCATGGCGGACGCGAGGCTCCCGCGGCCCACCCCTTCCGGTCTGCAGCGGAAGTGGGCCCTCCCAGCAGCCCGCGGGCGCCGGCTTGCTGCTTTCCGCCTGCGCTCGGCCTGACGCGCCGAGCCTCCTCCTCCCTGGCCTCCTCCTCCCTGGCTCTTTCAAGCTGATAATTCTGTAAACTAAGCTGCAGTGAAGAAACAGGATTAGGAGACTCCACGTAAGGGCTGTTTGAAAGGACTTCCCTGGTGGCTCAGACGGTAAAGCGTCTGCCTGCCATGCGGGAGACCCGGGTTCAGTCCCTGGGTCGGGAAGATGTCCTGGAGAAGGAAATGGCACCCCACTCCGGTATTCTTGCCTGGAGAATCCCATGGACAGAGGAGCCTGGTAGGCTACAGTCCGTGGGGTCGCGAAGAGTGGGACGCGACTGAGCAACTTCACTTTCACTTTCCTTGCCTTGTGGGGAATGACTTAACTGAGGGATTTTCCAGGTCGGGAGAATAGCTCCAGGGTAGAAGGGTGTGGCGGCAGAGATCTTTGCGTGTAAACAGTGCCTCAGGCTCTAGGTCAAGGAGAGGGAATGTGGCTTGGCCTTCACCCTCCTGAAAGGCCTCAAATTTGGGGCCTTCCCTAAGATAACCTCACAGTAACAAAGCACGTTCTTCATGCAGCTTCAAACCTGAGTCTGTCCGCAGACCACACAGCCTATGTGGGTACCACTGACCCACCATTTTTATAGATTCTGTAATCACTGCTTGATTCAGAAATCCTGTTTTCGGGTAATTATATTATATTATATTATTGTATTTTTGTTTTAAAAGCATTCACTTATTAAATGTGCCTACGTTTAAAATACTTCATGTTTTGGGAATTATTTTCCCAGACTTTTTCACTGGAAATTATAATTTCTAGAAGGGTAGAAAGACAATGCAATGAACGTATCCATCACCAAATTCACCAATTGTTAATCTTTTGGTAATTTTCTTTATCTCTGTCCATATTTCCATATACATGTATATATATACACACATATAGAAAAATACATACATATACTCAAATATTATTTTTCCTGTTAAATCATAAATTAAGTTGCTTCATCTCTAAGTGCTTCAGTATATATCTTCAGATAATAAGGGCTTTTTCATAATAATAACAATGCTATCAATATTATTACAACGAATTACCACATCATTGCAAAGATACATACTGTCAGCAAAAGGCGTTGTTACCTCCCTTGAAGGTAGACTATCTACTGAAATTATTTGAAATTCTTCTGTTTAGATTTCTCTTTCTCTATTTATTGATGTAGTGTTAAATTAATTCAGCAGGAGCCCATTAAACTTGGGTGGCTCCCAGAGCCACGGTAGCCTATGTCAGCAAACGAAAACCTAAGTCTGTCAATGCTTGAAAATTATGAAATTGATAAGGCTGACCAATCATTAACAGCCAATCAGATTTTAAGTTATAGCCAATCAGTATTTTCCTTTCTCTGTTTCTACCTTTTCTCTAGAAAAGGCCTCCTAACCACTTCCAGTTTGGTGGTGCCCCCTTCAGATCAATTTTAGTTCCATAAACCTAAAAGTTTTAATACATCTCAGGTGATGATTTAACAGTTCTTAATCATTCATTTATTGTATCCATATGGACTCAGGGATATTTATTTAATACTTTGGCTTATAATCCAGTTCTGCTTTGTTTACTTTGTTGCTGCCATTGCTCACCGGGACCTCTTTCAGGTGCTTCGTGTGACTTTTGATACACTCCCATCCTTACGATTTTTTAAGGCAGATTTTTACAATTTTGTTTTGGACTCTTTCTTACTTTCTGACACAATAAGATGCATTTGGTTCACCTCGTGTATTTTCTGCCTGAGTCCTAGAGCCAGCCGTTTCTCCAAGGAGCCTTGTTCCCTTTAACTGGAGGATGAAATCAGAAACCAAGATTTGGGAGCTAAGTATGCTTGCTGCTAGCCGGGTGTCATCTCTTCTAGGCCCTGTAAGCTGACAGAGCAAGGAAACGCATGTGTGTGCACTCACCTGGGGGCTTCTAAAGAATCTGCCTGCGAGGAAGGAGCCACAGAAGACAAGAGTTCAATCCCTGGGTCGGGAGGTTCCCCTGGAGGAGAGCAAGGCAGCCCACTCCAGTATTCTTGCCAGGAGAATCCCATGGACAGAGGAGCCTGGTGGGCTGCATTCCATGGGGTCACAAAGAGCTGGACACGATTGAACCACCTTAGCACACACATACGCACACTGATCTGTGCCTATACACCTACGTATAGACATTTCTATTTGTAACTGTCTGTGTCTCCATTACACTAAACATAAGTTAATGCTGTTGTCCCCAACTCTAATCCATTACCACATGGATCATTCTGGCCTCCTCCCCTTGTCTGTCTGTAATCTCTCATTCCAGCAGTGAGAAATCTAACTCCTGCCACTTGCCATCTACTTACTAAATTGTTCATTGAGTTAAAAAAAAAAATTGAAATGTTAGTGTCCCTTCCTGCCATTGTTTTTGTTCAGTTGATCAGTCCTGTCTCTGACTCTGCAGCTCCATGGCCTGCAGCACGCCAGCCTTCCCTGTTCTTCACTGTCTCCTGGAGCTTGCTCAAACTCAGGTCCATGAGGCAGTGATGCCATCCAGCCATCTTATCCTCCTCTGTCTCCCCCTTCTCCTCCTGCCTTCAGTCTTTCCCAGCATCAGGGTCTTTTTCAGTGAGTCAGCTCTTTGCATCAGGTGGTCTAAGTATTGGAGCTTCAGCTTCATCATCAGTCCTTCTAATGAATATTCAGCATTGATTTCCTTTAGGATTGACTGACCATTACTGCCATTATTCTTTCGGATGTTCTAAATGTCTCAAATCAGCCAGTGGAAACCTTTTCTTCTGTGTCCTCTCTCATAGCCCCTTTGATCTTTGAGCGTCTCATTGCTTTTGGTGCTAGAAGATATTCCAGACTCACCTGCGCTTTGTCTCCGGCATAAATCAGTCATATTTTCAAGGATCTCTAATGCCTCATAATAGAGAAGTTACTATATTTAGAAAATAAGATCAGGGTGCCTAGTTTGCAAGTGGCTGCCAAGTTTTGTTTTGTTTTGTTTTTTAACTTTTCAGCCCCTTCAGTGAATGGAGCTCATCATATCTATAAAATAGCCTCAGTCTTCTGAGGAACATAGGAATTAAGGACCCAGCCACTGGTTTAAAAGCCCCAAGTCTATATTCGCTTATCCTAACATTTTCTTTTATACTGAATTTCTGTTTCTTAGGTAGAAAATCTGGAGGAACTAAGATTTTAGTCTAAATTTGATGTAAGGGTTATATGTTAGATTTAATATACTTAATCTTCAGTTCAGTCCCTCAGTCATGTCTGACTCTTTGCAACCCCGTGGACCACAGCATGCCAGGCCTCCCTGTCCATCACCAACTCCTGGAGTTTACTCAAACTCATGTCCATCGAGTCGGTGATGCCATCCAACCGTCTCATCCTCTGTCATCCCCTTTTCCTCTCGCCTTCAATCTTTCCCAGCATCAAGTTCTTTTCCAGTAAGTCAGTTCTTTGCATCAGGTGGCCAAAGTACTGGAATTTCAGCTTTAACATCAGTCCTTCCAATGAATATTCAGGATTGATCTCCTTTAGGATGGACTGGTTGGATTTCTTTGCAGTCCAAGGGACTCTCAAGAGTCTTTTCCAACACCACAGTTCAAAAGCATCGGTGCTCAGCTTTCTTTGTAGTCTAACTCTCACATCCATACATGACTCCTGGAAAAACCATAGCCTTGACTAGAAGGACCTTTGTTGGCAAAGTAATGTCTCTGTTTTTTAATATACTATCTGAGTTGGTCATAGCTTTTCTTCCAAGAAGCAAGCCTCTTTTAATTTCATGGCTACAGTAACCATCTGCAATGATTTTGAAGCCCCCCAAAATAGTCTCCCGTGGCTGAAAGCGAAAAGAGCCTCTTGATGAAAGTGAAAGAGGAGAGTGAAAAAGCTGGCTTAAAACTCAACACTCAGAAAACTAAGATCATGGCATGGGTCCCCATCACCCATGGCAAATAGCTGGAGCCTGGGTTAGGCTTGTCTAATGACTGTCTCCCGTCCCTCTCTGGAAGGTCCCAGTTTACGTTTCTGCTGCATCTCTGCCCTCTAGTGGCCAAACAGAGTCAGTGGGCCAAGAGAAGACGTGTCTTCTGGGAAATCTTCAGGAATAGATTGGTGCCCACTTCAGGGTGCAAATCCAGAGCTGCAAAAATGTCTAGCCTTTGAATCATCTCGTAGAAATAATTAGAATATTATTTAAAAAGACACAAAATAAGATGGGACTCCCACTCAAACATTATAAGAAGCTTTTCTTGTTTGTTTTTAATTCTTCCTTATTGGCAAAATTTATAATATTGCCCAAGCCCAGGAAAGGCAGATGAAAAATGAACCAGCAAGCACTATTCTGGAAGTGGAAGGGGTATAGTGAAGTGAGGTCGCTCAGTCGTGTCCGACTTTTTGCGACCCAATGGACAGTGCCTGCACCAGGCTCCTCTGTCCATGGGATTTTCTAAGCAAGAGTACTGGAATGGGTTGCCATTTCCTTCTCCAGGGAATCTTCCCGACTCAGGGATAGAACCCAGGTCTCCTGCATTGTAGACAGACGCTTTACCATCTGAGCCACCAGGGAACCTTTCATAAAAATGCTTTGGGGTCTTCCCTGGTGGCTCAGTGGTAAAGAACTCGGCCTGCCAGTGCGGGAAACACAGGTTTGATCCCTGGATCTGGAAGATCCCATGTGCCACGGAACAACCAAGCCCAAGGGCCACAACTATTGAGCCTGTGTTCTAGGGCCCAGGAACTATTGCAGAAACCAGTACCTGAGAAACCAAACCCCACACTTGGAGAGTTGGAGAACTCAGGTTTATTATGCCGGCGGGCCCAGAGGAGTCAACATTCCAAGCTCTGAGCCTGGAACAAAGTGGCTACAGAGTTTTTATACATGGACAGGCATGATTAAGCGGGTTTGAGGGTTTGTAGGGTCTGGGAGATTGCAGGACAAGGGTGAGCAAGATAAGCTCCAGTTCCTAGTATTATGAGTCCCCACTTTCTGAGACCTATGTGATCCAGACTTTGAAAGGAGCAAGCTGGGTTACAAAGGCAGAAGGAGCAGGAGGTTATGCAAAATTCTAACTTTTCCTCTTCAGAACCACAAAGACGGAGCCCATGTGCCCAGAGACTGAAGCCGGCACGCCCCAGAGCCTGTGCTCTGCAAGAGGAGAAGCCACAGCAGTAGAAGCCTGCACACGGCGTAATCCCCGAGCTCGGCAGCCAGCAACGCAAAGCCCACACGGCAAACAGGAAGACCCGCACAGCCAGAAATAAGTGAACAAAGATGGGAGGAAAGGAAAAACCTATCTGGCAATAGGTTTCAACATGCAGCATGTTAATCTTGCTTGACCTAGGAATCCTATCACTGGGACTCCATGAAGGATCAGTTCACAAAAAAGCCAAAAGATGTATATAGGAGAGTATTCATAGTTTAAAAGGAAAATTTGAAAATGATCCCTGTTCCAAAATAAACAGCTGATTATACATATGGCTCGAACATGGGGTATGTAGGAATCTTATAGATCCATACTTGACAGAATATTACAGATCTGTATTTGACAGTCCATAAATTGTTGAGTGAAAACAGAAGATTGTAAGGCAATAAATACTATAACTCCATTCATTAAAAAATATTTGTATGTGTACTATAGAGGAAGGCGCCTGCAAGAATGAATGCTAGAACATTCACAGTGCCTATCTCTAAACATTTGAATTGCATTTTTTGGCCCCATTGGAGGATCTCATTTCCCAAACCAGGGATGAAACCTCAGCCACAGTTGTGACAGCCCAGAACCCTAACCATGAGGGCACCAGAGAACTCTCGTATTTTTTTGAATAGATAAATGAACAAGTATCCTTTTTATAAAAAAAAAAGTAATGCTATATTTAAAATCGAGCAGAATAAATAAAATTGGTTACTTAAACTGTAAATAAAAGCACATATTTTTCTTAATCAAAAGCGATGCTGAAATATTACCCATCAATAAAAAGGAATGAACAGTGGATTCATGGGACAAAATCTTGCGTCTCAGAAACGTCATGCCGTGTGAAATAAGCTTGTCCATTTGTGTGATATTATAAAGGAAGAAACAAATCTATATGGATAGTAAACAGATCAAGGGTCACCTGGGGCCCTGGGTCTGGGATTAACTTCAAAGAGACATGAAAAATGTTTTGGAGTGACTGAAACGTTCTATATGCTAATTGAGGGGTGGCTAACAGGGGATATATTTTTAAAATCATGGACCACACACTGCAGATGGGTCCACGAAGCACGCTGAAGCAAAGCTGCTCACACACACGTGGAAGCCTGCGAGTTACGGAGACAGTGAGATGGACCTGGAGTCCCTAAACTCAAGATGGGCATGTTGGGCAAGGCAGGCCCTGGGCACACTTGTGAAATCAGGAGAATTTGCACTTCCACCTCCCTGGAAAGCAATCCAGTCTTCACCTCATTCTATCCATGACCTTAGACAATACTAGTTTTCACCTTCTCTTAAAAAAAAAAAAAAAAAGCCCTGGAGCTTCATGCAGAGAAATGTGGACATGGTTATAACCAGCCTAACGGTTTATACTCCCTGGGAGTGCTTCTGTCAGGATCAGAATCCAAATCTCAGGCTGGAGAAAGGAAGCCCCGTGAGCGACGGTGGAGCGGAGCGCCTGTGTAGCGAGGGTCCCCTCTATGGGGACCGTGTGCCTGCCTTAAAGTCTCTACCTTGTCCTTCGATCTTCAGAGCTGCAGTGTCTGTGTCAGTCACTCAGTCGTGGCTAACTCTTTGTGACCCCATGGACTGCACTCCAGCCTCCTCTGTCCACGGAATTCTCCAGGCCAGAATACTGGAGTGGGTTGCTGTTCCCTGCTCCAGGGGATCTTCCCAACCCAAGGATCGAACCCAGGTCTCCCCCACTGCAGGCAGACGCTTTACCACCTGAGCCATGAGGGAAGCCCTTAGAGCTGCAAGGGGTCTTACAAATCATGCACATTTATTCATGGGTTTGTAACCCCAGTTACTGAAAGCCTTCTGGGTTCCCCTGGGCCACGTACTAAAGACACAGAAGAGAACGCAACAGATGCCACCCACAGGGAGCTGACAGTCACGCAGGAGATTCCAAGATGGGAACTTTTCGGGAGTCTGCACGAGGGACCACTGCCCAGGAAGCTGTGGGCGGCAGGATCACTGGATGGTCCTCCCCACTGTGCTCCGCGCAGCACCAGCGCCCGTGGGGCAGGCACAAGGAGGACAGACAGAGTCAGCCGGAGACTCTATAGCTGAGGACTGGAAATGGAAAACATCAGTGGTTTTCCTATTGTTTGAAAGCTCGGTGATGCAAAAGACTTTGTTCAGAGGTATGCAAGATCAATGGATGGCTGTAGGGGGAGGTCCTGTTTTCAGACAGTTGTCTATGCAACGAGATTCATTTCATGACCCCCTTTATCCCCTTGTTTTGGACCCAAGTTAGATTTTTAAAAGAAAGAATAAATGTTCATTTCAAAATTACTTCATAGTGAACTCACATTTGTAACATCTGAAATGTTATTTCCAGAAAGAAATAGGGAGACAGAACAGAATAGAGGTAAAAAGGCATTTTTTAAAAATCTCTTTTTATAAAAGAGAGCAAGATGACTTTGAGAGGGAGACTGGGTAAGATAGAGGTTAAAGTTGTACTAGGGCCTCAGGAAAACAGGCCCACCTGTTAATCTTAAAGCAAACCTTTATCTCAAGGCCTCAGGAAGATAGGCCCTCCTGTTAATCTTAAAGCAAACCTTCATCTCAAGGCCTTGGGAAAACAGGCCCTCCTGTTAATCTTAAGACAAACCTTTATCTCAAAAATGTGTAGGGGACTCGTACCTCAGAAATGCAGCCCCCAGGAAGCTTTCTGGGAGATGTTTACTGCAAACCGTTCCAGGAAATTAATTTTCTGGAAAAACAAGTTAGTAGTAAAATTAAAACTCAGACAGACGTGTCAACCTGATAACAAATGAACCTATATCCCTGAAAATCCCAAGACTTAAACACCAATCAGATTGTTCCACCCTAGCTGTACCTGTTTGTGGCTTTTTGTGCTTAAAAACTGCTTTGTAACGAATGTTCGGGGTTCGTTCTTCCCTGGTGGTGATCGAACCCCGGCGCGCCGGCCTAATAAACCCTCTTGCTGTTTGCATCGATTCCGTGTCTTGGACATTCGTTGGGCGACGGACCCCTAGAAGGAGGCCTTGAAGCCTGACAACTTCACTCTAATTGACTGGGTTTGGGTCTGTAAATTATAAGTACTGATTTTTTTTAATCAGGTTTAAAATTCACACTCAACTTACATTCAATAAAGCTTGTCCTTTTTACGTGTTCAGTTTTATGTGTTTAGTTCAGTCACTCAGTCGTGTCCGACTGACTCTCTGTGACCCCGTGAACTGCAGCACACCAGGCTTCTCTGTCCATCACTAACTCCTAGAGTTTACTCAAACTCATGTCCGTTGAATCGGTGATGCCATCCAACCATCTCATCCTTTTTCTCCTGCCTTCAATCTTTCCCAGCATCAGGGTCTTTTCAGCTAAGTCAGTTCTTCACATCAGGTGGCCAAAGTGTTAGTTTCAGCTTCAGCATCAGACCTTCCAATGAACATTCAGGACTGATTTCCTTTAGGAATGTCTGGTTGGATCTCCTTGCAGTCCAAGGGACTCTCAAGAGTCTGCTCCAACACCACAGTCCAAAAGCATCAATTCTTCGGTGCTCAGCTTTCTTTATACTCCAACTCTCACATCCATACATGACTACTGGAAAAACCACAGCCTTGACTAGAAGGACCTTTGTTGGCAAAGTAACACATCTCTGCTTTTTCATATGCTATCTAGGTTGGTCATAACTTTTCGTCCAAGGAGCAAGCATCTCTTAATTTCATGGCTGCAGTCACTATCTGCAGTGATTTTGGAGCCCACAAAAATAAAGTCTCTCACTGTTTCCCCATCTATTTGCCATGAAGTGATGGGACCGGATGCCATGATCTTAGTTTTCTGAATGTTAAGCTTTAAGCCAACTTTTTCACTCTCTCCTCTTTCACTTTCATCAAGAGGCTCTTTAGTTCTTTGCTTTCTGCCATAATGGTGGTGCCATCTGCATATCTGAGGTTATTAATATTTCTCCTGGCAATCTTGATCCCAGCTTGTACAGTTCTGTGGATTCTGACAAATGAATACACTCAGAGAGACACCACCAGAATCAAGATGGCAAATATTTCCACTACCCCCCAGAAGTTTCCTAATGCCCCTTTGAAGTCACAAGATACAACATTTTGGAGGCGAACCAAAATTCCACTCGAAGTGTCTCAGTTGGGAAGCCAGATATTTTTTTCGCCTAGAAGGAGGCTGTTTGCAGAAATCAGCTGTGCAACAAGGAACTAGCTTGTTTTTATCGCTTGTTTTTGTTGTTGTTTCTTCCTATCTGATATCTCTGCTGTTCTTCCCAAGTAGTCTGTGGGCATAAGTGATTTTAGCTGGGAGGATTGGGTTTTTTGCTTTGCAAATTTACTTTAGATTTAAATGAGAATTAGATTGAATTACAATGGGACGAAAAAGCACTCACTTAACTCAGAGCCTAAATTCTAAAACAACAAAACATTGTTGACTAAGAAGGAAAAAAGAAGTGGGTGGGTACCTAGAGGTAGACAGAGGGCTTGTGACTGTGCTCAGTAGCATCGGACTCGGGGAGGCCACGGGCTGCAGCCCACCAGGCTCCTCTCCCCATAAATTTCAGGGAAGAACACTAGAGCGAGTTGCTATTTCCTGCCCCAGGTGATCTTCCCGACCCAGGGAGTGATCCCTCATCTCCTGGGTCTCCTGCGTTGGTAGGCAGAATCTTTATCGCTGAACCACGAGGGACACGCAGACCAGCTGCTAGAATTTACTTAATTATTGTGTGAGGAGGCAGGCGGGGTGACTGTTGCCAGGTTGGGGAGGGGGAGGGGCAGGTCACCCTCTTGGGTGCCCACTGCCCTTCCAGGAATTCTCACCGATAGGGCCACAGAAACTCTCCAGAAACAAAATCATACTGGAGCCAACAAATGCTGCTGCTGCTGCTGCTGCTAAGTCGCTTCAGTCGTGTCTGACTCTCTGCGACCCCATGGACTGTAGCCCACCAGGCTCCACCGTCCATGGGATTTTCCAGGCAAGACTACTGGAGTGGGGTGTCATCGCCTTCTCCGAAACAAACGCAGGATACAAATGTACTTTCACAAATACTGTCACCTGGAGTTACATCGCCACCTACAAACACGTAAGTGAGGACGCAAATTCTCCTGGAATTTTCATCTCTTTAAAGATCATTTATTTCAGAACACTGGCAACAGTCAGGGTCCTTGGTGGCACTAGATACAATTCTCTTTGGCTTTTGTGAAAATGCTAGTTTGGTTTTTCATCTGGGGCTGTGTGAAGGTCTGAGGTGTGTTGAGAGGGCTAGTTAAAACATTGTTTTTATGAAAAGGCTAGTTTGGTCTTTCATCTGGGGCTGTGTGAAGGTCTGAGGTGTGCTGAGAGCTAGTTCAAACATTGTTTTTTCACGCTCTGTTGTTTCTCGAGGCTGACGCACAGGGATGCCTTTGGCAAGGGGAAGGCCTGCCTGTCTAGGCGACCTAGGTCTCTGATTTAAATTTAGCAGGATGCCTAGAAGTAGTTCATCCTGAGTGATCAGTGGAAATCAAGATGAAGAAGAAATAGTGTTACCTGGCTCTCGCAGGGGCGTTTGCAAAATGCTTTTGTATCAAAGTGACTTGATGTAAGCCTCAGAACATCCACCTGAAAATGATTCAAACTCAGTGTGCTTGTCAAGTCACTTCAGTCGCGTCCGACTCTGTGTGACCATGGACTGCAGCCTGCCAGGCTCCTCTGTCCTTGCAGTCCTTTAGCAAGAAGACTGGAGTGGGTTGCCATGCCCTTCTCCCGGGCATCTCCCCGACCCAGGGATGGAACCCAGGTCTCTTAAGTCTCCCGCGTTGGCAGGCGGGTTTATTTACCAGTAGCGCCACCCGGTGGACATTGTTATCTCACTGGGTAAGAACCCCGTGGGTCCCTGAGTCCAACATGGGTTAACTGGCAGCCCTGTGATGTCTTCCAAGATGGAGGCTCTTAAGTGCAGACTCCCTTACAAGCCTGCTTTCCCTCTCAGATCCTTGTCACCGTGTCTGAGTGCTCTGAGAAAAGTAGAGAAGGAGCCGGTTGTTGCTGTGAAGGTAAAGCTCAACCTGGGTTGGCGAGAGGTCATCTCATGTATGAGAGCAAACAGTCCAAAACCAGGGTGATGAGACGTCACACTGGCCGCCAAGCCAAGAATGGAATCTCTGGTCTACGGAGTGAACTTTATGTGACGTCCACTCACCACGTGCCACGCACTGTTCTACATTTATTACCCATATAATCTAGCTTTTGTTATTTTTTAAATGATGTTTTCCATTTTATTTATTAGTTTGGCCAAGCTATGCAGGATCTTAGCTCCTTGACCAGGGATCGAACCTGTGCCCCCTGCAGTGGAAGCACGGACCTTAACCACTGGACCACCAGGAAGTCCCTTCTATTATCTAGCTTTTTAACAACATACTGCAGTGGGTATTATCACCCCTGTTATACACAAGCTCACACAGCCTATGTCTGCTTCACAGTCTGCATTTTTAACAAGAATGCTTTGGGGTGAAGTTCATGGATTAAGAGACGGGCACACCGGTATGGCCAGTTACCCTCTTCTCCAAAGCGAGGCTCTATCTACTGCAGAATTAAAACCTCAGGAGAAACCAGACCACTGCTTTCCTAGCTGGTTCACACTACGTAACATCCGATTAATTCTCAGTCCTTTTCTGATTCTAAATGCAAGTGTGTGTGTGTGTGTTGGGAGTAATTGATTGGGGAGGGTTACCTAGACAGTGTATTAGAAAGCAGAGAGAGGATTCGAATCGAAAAGTCCGCACGGGAACCAGGCCCGGCCGGACGGAGCGGGCCAATCAGCGGCGGCGGCTCTCGGCCCCGAACGTTGGGACACGCGGCCCCGCCCCGCGCTGTTGTTTGCGGTGTTTGCAGCGCGAGACGGACAACAGCACTCGCCAGGCGGGCGGCGCGGCGGCCGAGGGTCTGCAGCCGCGGGCGGCGGCGGCGAGCGCGAGCGGAGGGCGGTCGGCGCGCCGGCCGGAGCCATGTCGGTGAACATGGATGAGCTGCGGCACCAGGTCATGATCAACCAGTTCGTGCTGGCCGCGGGCTGCGCGGCCGACCAGGCGAAGCAGCTGCTGCAGGCGGCCCACTGGCAGTTTGAGGTGCGTGCGGGCCGAGAGCCGGCGCTCCCTGGCGGTCCCGCTCGCTGGCCGCCGGCGCTGGGGTCGGGGTGCAGGCCGGGGCGCCCGGCCGCACGCCGCGGAGGGAGAGGGGGCAGGGAAGCTCTATGTATATCGCCCGGTCCGGCGATCGGCGCCCGCGTGGGGTGTGGGGCCCTGACGCCTGAGACCCTCGCGCGGCCTGGCGGACGCCCCCTCCGAACGACGCGTGTCTGCGGGCCAAAGGGTCGGACCCGGAGGCCCGGGAGCGCAGCGCCACGGACACCGCGGAGGGTCCCGGCCGGTGGGGCCGGTGGGCTTCCTACCTTCGACCCCCGTTAACCGCCACGCTGCCGCTGTGTTTGTCCGCAGACCGCCCTGAGCACGTTTTTCCAAGAAACCAACATTCCCAGCGGCCACCACCACCACCAGATGGTAAGTGTGGCCGGGCGCGGCGAGTGGGAGGGCCGGCCTCGCCGCGACGGCGGCGCACCCGGGGCGGCCGAGCGCGCGGGCCGGGGGCCGCTGTCAGGCGCCGGCGGTGACAGCCATGTTGCCGGGGAGCGCCGCGCCGCGTTGTAAACAAAGAGCCAAAATGTCTTCCAGGAAAGAGCGGCTCCCGGGGAGGCCGCGGGCTGCGCGGCCGACCAGGCGAAGCAGCTGCTGCAGGCGGCCCACTGGCAGTTTGAGACCGCCCTGAGCACGTTTTTCCAAGAAACCAACATTCCCAACGGCCACCACCACCACCAGATGATGTGTACCCCCAGCAACACACCTGCCACACCGCCCAACTTCCCTGACGCGCTGGCCATGTTCTCAAAGCTTCGCGCCTCCGAGGGCCTGCAGAGCAGCAACAGCCCCATGACCGCCGTGGCCTGCTCACCCCCTGCAAACTTCAGCCCCTTCTGGGCCTCGTCCCCGCCCAGCCACCAGGCCGCCTGGATCCTGCCCTCCTCCCCCACGGCCCACAGCTTCCACCACCTCCACCACCCACAGCCCACGTGGCCCCCCGGAGCACAGCAGGGGAGCACGCAGCAGAGAGCCATGGCAGCGATGGACGGCCAGAGATGAGACTGGATGCCGCCAGGCGCTGGGCTGGAGCTGGGGGCCAGTCCAGGGGCGGGGGGAAGCTGGGCGCACGGGGGTTTCCTGAAGATCGCACTGGAAGATTTTATATAAGAGAATCTTTGTGGGTGGGGGGACAGTAAACTTCCTGAGCCACTTGGATCCTTCAGGAGTTTCTCTTCAGGCAAGTTTTTTTTTCCTCTTTTTAATGTATAACTGTAATATATATATGAATATATAAAAATAACTAATGTATGTGAGAACGGGGCTGGCCGACGGGGTGTTGGGTCAGCGGGGAAAGGCCAGAGAAGCCACCCAGTGGGCCAGCACCCCTTCCTCCAACCCCAGCCCCAGGGCAGGTGCTGGGGAGCCAGGTGGTGTGACTCCGAAGTCATGCGGTGTCTGCTCACTGCCTCCTTTCAAAGGTCACACCTTCGGGCGAAGGACCACAGCCTTCCCTCTCCCCGTGGCAGCTGTGGGAGCGACTCCCGGTGGTGCTGGGTGGCTGAAGGTGTGGGGGCCGCTGCCCACCCCCGGTCAGCGGCACTCCGGCCCGCGTCGCCTCAGCAGCTAGCTGTGCAGAGCTCGTGTAGGACTTGTGAGCTGGCCCCCAGCCCCAGGGCCGCCCTGCATCTCCCACTGTGTTCCCGGCCGCGGACAGCAGAGTGGAGGGCTTGCCTTTGGATGGAGTTCCCAAATCAAATCATCTCACCAGGGTGAAATTTTAATTTAAAACTTAAAAGAGACTTTTCTAACTTCCCTGGTTTGCGGTGCCTTTATTTGCCTTGGAACGGAGAGCGTGCTCCTTGGGCAGAGGTTGTGGGGGGCCCTTGGCTGTGCTGCGGTTCAGGGGACCAGCCCCACGGCCATGCGGCGGGGTCGGGTGTTCTGACAAGGGGGTTGATGGGTCGGGTCGGGATGGGGAGGAGGAGGAACAGGTCCTGGCTTGGTCATAGTGACCCTCTCCTCTTGGCCCTTGGCCACCACCTCACAGCCCACCACAGGCTGAGCCTTGGCCCTGGAGCCCCTGTCTTTGCAGTTGGTGGTGGGGGGAGCTATAGTCATGTGTGGATGTGAGGGTTAGACTCTAAAGGAAGCTGACCGCCGAAGAACTGATGCTTTTGAATTGTGGCTCTGGAGAAGACTCTTGGAAGTCCCTTGGACTACAAGGAGATCAAACCAGTCAATCCAAAGGAAATCAACCCTGAATATTTATTGGAAGGACTGATGCTGAAGCTGAAGCTCCAGTACTTTGGCCACCTGAGGCAAAGAGCTGACTCACTGGAAGAGACCCTAATGCTGGGAAAGACTGAAGGCGGGAGGAGAAGGGGACGACAGAGGATGAGGTAGTTGGATGGCATGGACTCGATGGACTTGCGTTTGAGCAAACTCTGGGAGACAGTGAAGGACAGGAAAGCCTGGCATGCTGTGTCCACGGGGTTGCAGAGTCGAACATGACTGACTGAGCAACAAAAAAACCTATTTATAATACAAGAATTGTACTCGTTTATCTATTCTTAAAGACGTATCGTTGACTTGGAAAACGGGACACAGAGCCCCCAAAACAGCTCAAGCTAACTTCTCCTTTCCCTTTTATGAAATAAAATGGCTGCTCTATGGCCTGGTGCCCCTTGTCTTTTTTCTCTAGAGCATTATTTATTCCCAATCTTAAAGAAGCGTCAAAAGGAACAATCAACCAAAATGTGCTTCCAAAAGATGGGAACTGCATTTCTGTGCGTAGCATTACCCGTTTTCCTTTCTATTTCCCTGCTACTCACTTTGCCTTTTCCAGTCTGTCTGTTTCTTTGGTCTCAGAACAAATGTCTTGGCAGAATTTGTTTGCCCAGGTTTGCAATTCCCTGCTAGAAATCATGGAAATGGCAACCCACTCTAGTGTTCTTGCCTGGAGAATCCCATGGACGGGGAAGCCTGGTGGGCTGCTGTCTCTGGGGTCGCACAGAGTTGGACACAACTGAAGCGACTTAGCAGCAGCTAGAAATCAATTTTTGTGTATTTGGATTGTTGTTATGTGTAGTGTACCACAACAATGACTAGACAGTGCTTCAAAGTTACCTGCGTGTGCCAGGGACCAGAATGAGTATTTTAGCGTGATTTTGGGGGAGCACTTGTGTTCTGAAACAGGTGGAGAGTCATGAACTGAAGGGAGGCGGATCAGGTGGCGAAAGGATGAAGACCCTCAGCTCAGCGGCTCCCGCTGGTGTCGAGACCCAAACGCCAGCCTCAGGTGGGGAGGCCTGCTCAGGAAAGACTTACCTTGCCCTGGGGAATCGCTGCAGTTCTAGAGGCGAGGCCATTGTTAGCCGGCGGCCAGGAGATGGCGCTGTGAGCCCAACAGAAAGAACCACCTTTCCGCCGGTGACCGTGCTCAAGCGTTAGTCGCTCAGTCGTGTTCGGCTCTCTGCGACTCCACGGACTGTAGCCTCCCAGGCTCCTCTGTCCATGGGATTCTCCAGGCAAGAACACTGGAGTGGGTTGCCATGCCCTCCTTCAGGAGATCGCCCCAACCCAAGGACTGAGCCTCGGTCTCCTGCGCTGTAGGAGAATCTTCTTTACCATCTGAGCCGGCAGGGAAGCCTGGCTGATAAAAGCCCGCAAATGCAACGGCCTAGGGGTTTTTCCAATTAGCTTCCTTGTGGCCTCCGTGGCTTCCTCACACCCCAAAGGAATGTCCGTGCCAGAGTGTGTAAGAATCCTGGCCTTCCTCAACCTCTCCGGGCTCGGCCCCCAGACACACGTGGTATAAAACTGCCCGGGGAAGGCTGAACCGGCCTGTGAGGTTCCAGTTTTGCTGAAAAGGGAATCTTGCAGGGGTTGGGAGGAGGAGGTGACTTAGGAAGGTTTTCTGGAACACTGACTATCACAAGAGATCCTGGCATAAATGACGAAGTCGGGTGTGGATGAACAAGAAAAAAACAGATGAATCCAAAGCAAACAGCAAACAGGTTGCTGCTGCTAAGTCACTTCAGTCGTGTCCGACTCTGTGTGACCCCATAGACAGCAGCCCACCAGGCTCCCCGTCCCTGGGATCCTCCAGGCAAGAACACTGGAGTGTGTTGCCATTACCTTCTCCAATGCATGAAAGTGAAAAGTGAAAGTGAAGTCGCTCAGTCATGTCCGACTCTTAGCGACCCCATGGACTGCAGCCCACCAGGCTCCTCCATCCATGGAGTCTCCAGGCGAGAGTACTGGAGTGGGGTGCCATTAAATCCTGGAGCAGCTCCAGGGAGCCTCTCAACTTCTTCCCTCATGCTATGAACGCGTTTTATTCCACTTTGTCCCCAGAAAGTCCAATCGCTTTGACAGTGGGATCTTTCCATGGAAAATTCTCCTCCGGACAAAATCAGCCTCAATCTTTTGATCATGCTATCTCCATTACGGTTTCTTTCTCACCTGTAACCCGTGTTAGGACGCCCTGTGTGCTCTTGGTTTCCTGAGGTCGGTTATAGAGAGCACAGCTACAGAGGAATGCAGCTCGCTCCAGCCCAGAGAGGGCGTCTGCTCTCGACCAGCTCCACACACATGTGGAGGCTGTTTACTCACAAGAGATCGCCCCTTTTTCCCAGGCCTGTTTTCAGTGTCATCCTGATTTCCACCTTCACCCTCCCACCCTGGCCAATCAGCTGTGCTCATCAAGAATCACTTGATTAGAAAGATACAGCCACAGGGGAAAACACAGTCAAAAATGCACTGACTTAACTGAGACCTTGAAGGACACTCTTAGCCTGCCTTTGCCTGAAGCTAACAGAAGGCTGATTAAAAACAGAGCGGGCTGGACCCAGGATCAGACCTACTAGATCAGAATTTCCAGAGTCAGGGCCTGTAATCTCCACTTTAAGTCCCCCAAGTGATTCTTATCATCAAGAAGCAGACTCAGAGATACAGAGAACAAACTATTCTAGTAGTTACCAGTGGGAACGGGAGGGGGAGGGGCAAGTGGGGGGAGGGGATTAAGAGGTACAAACTGTTATTAATATGCATAAGATTAGCTACAGCATATATTGTACAGCACAAGGAATATATCCAATATTTTATAATAATGAAATGGTTGTTTAGTCCCTAAGCCATGTCTGACTCTTTGCAATCCCATGAACTGCAGCACGCCAGACTTCCCTGTCGTTCACTGTCTACGGGAGTTTGCTCAAATTAAGGTCCACTGAGTTGGTGAGGCCATCCAACCATTTCATCCTCTGTTGCCCCTTCTCCTCCTGCCCTCAATCTTTCCCAGAATCAGGGTCTTTCATTTAGTTGGTCAGTAACTAAATGGAGTGTTCAGTTCAGTTCAGTCGCTCAGTTGTGTCCGACTCTTTGTGACCCCATGAATCTCAGCACACCAGGCCTCCCTGTCCATCACCAACTCCCAGAGTTCACTCAAACCCATGTCCATTGAGTCAGTGATGCCATTCAGCCTTCAGCCATCTCATCGTCTGTTGTCCCCTTCTCCTCCTGCCCCCAATCCCTCCCAGCATCAGAGTCTTTTCCAATGAGTCAACTCTTCACATGAGGTGGCCAAAGTACTGGAGTTTCAGCTTCAACATCAGTCCTTCCAATGAACACCCAGGACTGATCTCCTTTAGGATGGACTGGTTGGATCTCCTTGCTGTCCAAGGGACTCTCAAGAGTCTTCTCCAACACTGCAGTTCAAAAGCATCAATTCTTCAGAGCTCAGCTTTCTTCACAGTCCAACTCTCACATCCATACATGACCACAGGAGAAACCATAGCCTTGACTAGACGGACCTTTGTTGGCAAAGTAATGTCTCTGCTTTTCAATATGCTATCTAGATTGGTCATCGGAGAAGGCAATGGCACCCCATTCCAGTACTCTTGACTGGAAAATCCCATGGATGGAGGAGCCTCGTGGGCTGTAGTCTATGAGGTCGCTAAGAGTCGGACACGACTGAGAGACTTCACTTTCACTTTTCACATTCATGCATTGAAGAAGGAAATGGCCACCCACTCCAGCGTTCTCGCCTGGAGAATCCCAGGGATGGGGGAGCCTGGTGGGCTGCCGTCTGTGGGGTCACAGAGTCAGACACGACGGAAGCGACTCAGCAGCAGCAGCAGCAGTTCGGTCACAACTTCCCATCCAAGGCTGCAGTCACCGTCTGCAGTGATTCTGGAGCCCACCCCCCACAGAATAAGGGCAGACACTGTTTCCACTACTTCCCCCTCTATTTCCCATGAAGTGATGGGAGTAGATGCCATCACCTTAGTTTTCTGAATGTTAAGCTTTAAACCAACTTTTTCACTCTCCTCTTTCACTTTCATCAAGAAGATCTTTAGTTCTTCACTTTCTGCCATAAGGGTGGTGTCATCTGCACATCTGAGGTTATTGATATTTCTCCCAGCAATCTTGATTCCAGCTTGTGCTTCTTCCAGCCCAGCATCTCTCATGATATACTCTGCATAGAAGTTAAATAAGCAGGGTGACAATATACAGGCTTGACGTACTCCTTTTCCTATTTGGAACCAGTCTGTTGTTCCATGTCCAGTTCTAACTGTTGCTTCCTGACCTGTATATAGGTTCTCAAGAGGCAGGTCAGGTGGTCTGGCATTCCCATCTCTTTCAGAATTTTCCACAGTTTATTGTGATCCACACAGTCAAAGGCTTTGGCATAGTCAATAAAGCAGAAATAGATGTTTTTATGGAACTCTCTTGCTTTTTTGATGATCCAGTGGATGTTGGCAATTTGATCTCCAGTTCCTCTGCTTTTTCTAAAACCAGCTTGAACATCTGAAGTTCATGGTTCACATCCTGTTGAAGCCTGGCTTGGAGAATTTTGAGCATTACTTTACTAGCGTGTGAGATGAGTGCAGTTGTGCAGTAGCTTGAGCATTCTTTGGCATTACCTTTCTTTGGGATTGGAATGAAACCTGACCTTTTCCAGTCCTGTGGCCACTGCTGAGTTTTCCAAATTTGCTGGCATATTGAGTGCAGCGCTTTCACAGCATCATCTTTCAGGATGTGAAATAGCAAATGGAGTGTAACTTTAGCAATTGTGACTCACTGCACTGTAACCCTGTAACATATAACACACATCAAGTGTAGTAACAGTAGTGTAGTAAGTAGTAGTGTTAGTTGCCCAGTCGTGTCTGACTCTTTGCGACCCCATGGACTGTAGCCTATCAGGCTCCTCTGTCCATGGAATTCTCCAGGCAAGAATACTGGAGTGGGCAGCCATTCCCTTACTCCAGGGGAATCTTCCTGACCCAGGGATCAAACCTGGGTCTCCTGCACTGCAGGCAGATTCCTTACCATCTGAGCCATTAAGGAAGCCCCTGCACTTCAATTTTTTTTTTTTTTTAAAGCAGCAGCGTAGGAAACAGGACCCAAGAAATTGTCTTAGTTCAAGAGTTATTAACTGCCAGCAAGGGGCTAGAGAAAGATATCTGAGGCTTTGTGGACCACAAAATCTTCATTACAGCTACTCTGTCATACTGAGAAGGTAGCCAGTATGTAAATGAAAGGGCATGGCCGTGTTTCAATAAAACTTTACAAAAACAGGCTGAGGGCTGGCAAGTCTGCTGTCCGCTGGACCATTTGACAAGTAGGACGCTGAGGCCAGAGGGGTGAGGAGGCTTGCTGAAGCTGCTGCTAATCAGCGGCAGCCAGGCCAGCGCGATGGGCCCTAGAACAAGGTTCCTTTGATGGCTCTGCTGCTGACCTGGGTCCTTGGACTCTTCGATCAACAGGAGTTGGTAAGAGGCCAGATGGGAAATTCAAGCAAGGCTCTGCTGGGGCTCGAGCTACAGCCCAGGGGTGTTAAAGCCAGAAACAGCAGGCACTGCTTCTCTCTGAGGGGGTCGGTGGGTCCCTTAAAGGGGCAAGGGTGGAGGCAGAGAGGGGCTCTGGCAGAAGGAGGGCCGAGGCAGGCTGCCCGCCCCTTGGGGACGCTGTGTGCAGGGATCAGGCTTGGGGCTCTGCTTCCTCTCTGAGCTCCTCAGAGGTGGGAGTTACTTTGGGGTCTTTTTGTATCTCGCGTGGGTGCATGGTAAGTCGCTTCAGTCGTGCACGACCCTCCACGACCCCATGGACCGTAGCCCACCAGGCCCCTCTGTCCATGGAATTCTCCAGGCAAGAACACTGCAGTGGACTGCCATGCCCTCCTCCAGGGGATCTTCCTGACTCAGGAATCGAACCCATGTCTCTTCAGTCAGACGGGTTCTCTACCACTGGCCACGGGGGAGGCTTTTTAGCATCTTTGGTTTATAATTGCCCTGACTGCCCAAGC
Organism: Litocranius walleri; assembly: GCA_006410535.1. Taxonomy (NCBI): domain Eukaryota; kingdom Metazoa; phylum Chordata; class Mammalia; order Artiodactyla; family Bovidae; genus Litocranius; species Litocranius walleri. The sequence continues at coordinate 1,005,704 of SJYG01000382.1, forward strand.
CTGCAGCTGTATTTAGTCCCTTATCATTCCTTTGCTTTCTGCTCCTTGAGAAGACCTCTGTCCACTGAAGTAAAGGGTCCCAGGTCCCTGTGTATCTCAGCACCACCCCGTGTTTCCCTCCCAAGTCGGATGTGGGTCCACCATGGTTGACTCACTGCTTCAGGATGAACTTCTGCCATGTCATTTGTGGCAGAGGCAGTCGTGATGAGGGAACGTTTGCATCTCTACAGAAAGATCTTGGCATCCCCTTTCTTTGGTGGGTGGGTTTGAAAAAACACAAAGAAAAGGAAATAGAAAAAGTATCGAGTGGTTAAATTAAACAAAACTTAGGACTTTTCTGTATCAACTAAAATGTTCAAAGCTCCAACTGGCTAACTAGATGAATAAATGCTCTTTTGCACTCACTGTGCCCAAGCCTTGAATCGCCGTGAGGGGGCATCAGGCCCTCCAGACACGCCCAGGCCCTCTGAGCCAGCTTCCAGAGAGAGGGGGCCTCGGCGGGCCTCCTTCCCGCCTCTCCTGGCGCGGCCGCCGTGAAATCGCCACATCCTTGTTCATCTCCTGGCAGAGCAGCCGATTCTCTGACTGTCCTCAGAAAACCTGTCCTGCAACCCTGAAATCATCTTCATGGGATGGGAGCCTTCTTTCTCTGAGTGGTCCCCACGCAGACCGCGTGGATGCTGACCAGCTTCCTCCGCGTGAGGTCCCAGCTCTCAGTGAAGAGCTGTTAGCAGAGGAGACGGCGCTTTCCCCTGCGTGCCGGCCGGGCGCGGCCTCTTCCTGGGGCAGCCCTCGCGGGCTGAGCCGCGATCCCATCCGAGTTTACCGCGGGGAAACCAGGGAGGCGGCTCCTGTTCCTTCTGGAAGGAGAGTCGGCACTCTCTCTCAGCCATCAGAAGCTCCTGTTCTCCTTCAGTGGGCGCAGGGAGTGTGTGTGTGCGCGTGTGTGTGTGTGTGTGTGTGTGTGCGTGTGTGTGATGGGTTTTGGGTTTTTTTTGGTACCCAGACAAATTAGCCTTGAATACCGAAACAGTCAGGCATTTCTGGAACTCTTGTAGAATTAATTGTTGTGCTGGAATTTAGGAAATTTTTAGAAATGGAAAACAACATAGCAATCACTGCTTTCAAGAGCACTTGGCATTCAGATGACCCTGGTCATCTGCCCTTTCCAACTTTCTCACATTCAGGGTACTTTCATTAACCTGCCATGGTTGGTGCTTTTTTTTTTTTTTCCTTTTCACCCAACTATTATTTGGAAGAAATTTAAACCTACTGAAAAGTTGAACACAAATGCAGCAGTTACTAACATGGGGTTGCAAAGAGGCGGACATGACTAAGCAACAACTGAACTGAACTGAACACTTGCTTTATTGCTCCGTCCACCTTCACTGACACCCCCACCCCACCCTCTGACACACACGTTAGCTCTTCTGTGCTCAGTCGTGTCTCACTCTTTGCGACCCCATGGACTGAAGCCCGCCAGGCTCCTCTGTCCATGGGATTCTCCAGGCAAGAATACTGGAGTGGGATGCCATTTCTTTCTCCAGGGGATCTTCCTGACCCAGGGATTGAACCCACGCCTGCTGTGTCTCCTGCACTGACAGGAGGATTCTTTGCCATACTTTTTAAATTTCAGATATAACATTTGAAAATGAGTTGCTGGCATCATAACACTTCACCCCCAAACTATTCAGCCTGTGCTTCCTAAGAGTAGCGCAGCCTCCTACATAAACATCACATGAATGTTGCTCCTAAGAAAACTAACATTAATTCCTTAGCATTAGCTAATATACACTCCATATTAAGGTTTCCCCAGTTGTCCCCAAATGCCTCTCCATAGCGATTCTATTTTCTGATCCAGGATTCAGTCTAGGTTCATGGCTGTACTGCTGTCTTTATCCTCCGGAGTCTCTTCTAATTAAGAACAGGCCTCTCGTTTCTTTTTCTTTTTTTTTCATGATGTTGACATTTTGAAGCATCCAGGCCAACTGGTTTTGGGGAATGTCCTCTATTCTGAAACTGTCTGATTGTTTTCTTATGATTAAATCTGAGCTAAATACTCTTGTCGAGGATGCACACTGGTGATATTGCATGCTTCCTCCTCATCTCATCGGGGGCCTGTCGCACTGACATTTAGTCTGGTCACTTTCCTCGGGTGATATTTACCAAATTGCTTTGAGGCAAGAATGTATTTTCCTTTTGTGAAGAGTGAGCAGTATATGAGCGGTCCTTTCAGTCTGTGTGGATCACAAGTTCTCCAATAATCTTACACATGTTTTTACTGTCCATTGATGATCTCTGCCTGAATCAATACAGGGAAGCTGCAAAATCGTGATTTTCCTCTAATTTTATTTCTGTTTCTACAGGGCCTTCTTCAGGTTTATTCATGGATCGTACACCAGGCAACTGCAACTATAGTAAACTCTTCATAGATATTTGAATTCCATAAATGAATGAATGTTGCCCATTTTTGTTTTGTTTTCACTTCTTATTAAGCAGTTTTTTAAAATATATATATATATTACTTTACAATACTGTACTGGTTTTGCCATACGTTGACATGAATCCACCACAGTAAGCAGTTTTGATCAGTTTTACAGAGAGAAGTGTTGAGGGAATACTTGAAAAAGTGGATGGAAACCAAATCTCTTGTATAAGCAAGTTATACTTTAGTCTGAGAAAACAAGCTGTTGATTTAGTTTAAACTGAAAAACAAACTGATATATGAGCACAGTTTAAAAGTGAAATAGTCAGATCACTAAAACTGAAAACCACCATACCCGTTGCTTAACTCTTTCCAACACTGATTTTCCAGTCTTTAGATAAGATCATTTTTACCTATTTTAGCAATTCTGTAGTATTTCTCCTCATAGTTTAATGAATTTATTTATTCTTATATTACTAATTCATATTTAATATTTTTAGATATTGTCTAGTGACTTCCTTATTTAGAAAATTAATAGTTATTTCTCTTAAACTGTTTCCTCAATATTTCTTTTCTCTACTCCTCTATTCTCACCACTATAAGCATGTGATAAGTTTTGGTTAAATCAACATTTATATGCACAGATGAGTCATGTAATATACTTTTTGTACAGCTTTTTATTTTCCTTGGAGATGATAACTGCCTTTTTTTTTTTCATTTGCTTAGTTTTCTTTGTATCATTAATCTATCTCCAAACTCTCAGCCAGGAGAATACATCTCCTTTCCGTCATTTCAAGTACATCTCAGTTTCTTTCTGTTTTTGTTTTGAAGACAGCCCTTCTGGAGCCCTTCACTGAGCTCCTGCAGCTGAGACTGCTCTCACGGCCGGCTGTAAAGCTGTTATCCCAGGGTCTCCCTCTCCTGTTATTCTTCCTCTTCCTCTTTGGTTCGTCCCACTTCCTGGATCCCATGTCATCTTTCTTGATCACCTCACTCATTCTGATGAAATCCACACTCCCACAGCTTCCTGAGAAATAAGTGGGATGACTCCAGTACTCTTGCCTGGAAAATCCCACAGATGGAGGAGCCTGGTAGGCTACAGTCCGTGGGGTCGCAATGAGTCGGACACGACTCAGCGACTTCACTCACTCAAAGAAGATGGGACCTTGCATATATGAAAAGGTCTTTAGTCTAGCTTCTTACTTGATTGACATGTGAACAGGATATAAAATTCTTAGTTGGAAATCATTCTCTTTCATAATTTCAAGAGAATTTCTTCATTTTTTGTTAGCTTTTTGAGTTGTTTTGTGAAACCTGTCTTTCTGTGAGACGTGTGTGTGCGTGTTTTCCCCTCTCTGAATGGTCTCAGGATCTCATTTTTGTACTCAGTGTTCTGGAATTTCACAGTGATCTCTCCTTGGTATTTTTAAATAAATTCACTGGCCAGGTCCCTCAGGAGATTTGTTGAATCTGTAAAGGCACATTCTTCAGTTCTAGGGAATTCCGTTGAATTAGTTCTCTGTCTTTTCCTCTTCTACATTTATTACTTGTCTGTCTTTCTGGATGTCATGATTAAGATGTTGGACTGTAAGAAACGCCGCGGTAAGAAAGAGCCACCTCTAGGGACCGTGGATGGAAGCCTTTATTGGGCGGTCGCTCTCAGGCAGAACTCCCGGGGCGAGCGAGGAAGGGAAGGGAGTCTGCGAGGCATGGGGGTGAGGAGGGGGCTTTATAGCCAGGGCTGGCGTTCAAGCCAGGTTCTCCCATATATAGTAGGGAGATTGGTGTCAAGGGCTCCGTGTTGGCCCTTGATTGGGCCAGGCCCGGAAGTTTGGTCCGCTCCTGGTTCCTGTTGGGGCGTTGGCCCACTGCTGGGACTTGTCCGCGGCACTTTTCCGGGACATGTCTCGACATGCCCGACCTCTCATGGACCTTCCAGACCAATCTAAACTTTTCTTCTTTTCTCTCCTATTTTCTACTTCTTTAGCTTCACGTTCCTTTTTTTTTTTTTTTTTTAGGAGAATACATCTCCTTTCCGTCATTTCAAGTACATCTCAGTTTCTTTCTGTTTTTGTTTTGAAGACAGCCCTTCTGGAGCCCTTCACTGAGCTCCTGCAGCTGAGACTGCTCTCACGGCCGGCTGTAAAGCTGTTATCCCAGGGTCTCCCTCTCCTGTTATTCTTCCTCTTCCTCTTTGGTTCGTCCCACTTCCTGGATCCCATGTCATCTTTCTTGATCACCTCACTCATTCTGATGAAATCCACACTCCCACAGCTTCCTGAGAAATAAGTGGGATGACTCCAGTACTCTTGCCTGGAAAATCCCACAGATGGAGGAGCCTGGTAGGCTACAGTCCGTGGGGTCGCAATGAGTCGGACACGACTCAGCGACTTCACTCACTCAAAGAAGATGGGACCTTGCATATATGAAAAGGTCTTTAGTCTAGCTTCTTACTTGATTGACATGTGAACAGGATATAAAATTCTTAGTTGGAAATCATTCTCTTTCATAATTTCAAGAGAATTTCTTCATTTTTTGTTAGCTTTTTGAGTTGTTTTGTGAAACCTGTCTTTCTGTGAGACGTGTGTGTGCGTGTTTTCCCCTCTCTGAATGGTCTCAGGATCTCATTTTTGTACTCAGTGTTCTGGAATTTCACAGTGATCTCTCCTTGGTATTTTTAAATAAATTCACTGGCCAGGTCCCTCAGGAGATTTGTTGAATCTGTAAAGGCACATTCTTCAGTTCTAGGGAATTCCGTTGAATTAGTTCTCTGTCTTTTCCTCTTCTACATTTATTACTTGTCTGTCTTTCTGGATGTCATGATTAAGATGTTGGACTGTAAGAAACGCCGCGGTAAGAAAGAGCCACCTCTAGGGACCGTGGATGGAAGCCTTTATTGGGCGGTCGCTCTCAGGCAGAACTCCCGGGGCGAGCGAGGAAGGGAAGGGAGTCTGCGAGGCATGGGGGTGAGGAGGGGGCTTTATAGCCAGGGCTGGCGTTCAAGCCAGGTTCTCCCATATATAGTAGGGAGATTGGTGTCAAGGGCTCCGTGTTGGCCCTTGATTGGGCCAGGCCCGGAAGTTTGGTCCGCTCCTGGTTCCTGTTGGGGCGTTGGCCCACTGCTGGGACTTGTCCGCGGCACTTTTCCGGGACATGTCTCGACATGCCCGACCTCTCATGGACCTTCCAGACCAATCTAAACTTTTCTTCTTTTCTCTCCTATTTTCTACTTCTTTAGCTTCACGTTCCTTTTTTTTTTTTTTTTTTGGTACATCTTCTCAGCCTCTCTCCCAAAACTTCTACTGAATTTTTGGGTTTTGCTACAATAGCTTTAATTTGTTTTCTTCTGATTTCAAAAGTTCTTTTTCTATTGCTTCCTGTTCTTAATCATGAATGCAACACCTTCTGTTTTGTTTTTGTGCACTTCAGTGATTTTTTAAAAATAACGTGCTGCTTGCTCTTGCTGCCCTGGGTCTTCACTGCTGCGTTCGGGCCCCGCTCCTTGCAAGGTGGGGCTTCTCACTGCCGTGGCTCCTTTGCTGCGGAGCACGGGCTCGAAGCACCCAGGCTTCAGTAGTTGCAGCTCGAGGGCTCAGCAGCTGTGGGCTGTGGCTTAGCTGCCCCGTGGTGTGTGGGCTCTTTCTGGACCAGGGACCGGACCAGGGACCAAACCTGCGAACCCCGAACTGGCAGGTGGTTTCCCGGCAACTGCACCCCCAGGGCAGCCCTAATGACTTTTAAAGAAATTATTCTCTTTCCTTCGTTGTCTCTCTTCCTCTAAGGGTACTTTATCTGCTTGGTTTGTCCCCTGTTCTTCCATGTTTCCTGCTTTCCTTACCTATCCACCGACCCTCCCCTGTTCTTTCATAATTAGTAAGGCTCTCAGAGGATGACTGCAAACTCTGCATGGTGGGAGAGAGTTTTCAACCTACAATTAATACTTTTTAACTCTACCAATGATAGACTCCTGGCATATCTGTTGGACACTGGAGTTGTTGGTAATGGAGAGGGGGAATCAGATAATAATATCCTTTTATTCCCCTTCTGAGCTTGAAACCAACTGAGGCATGCAAACGGGGAACAAAATGAGAGCTTTATTGCTGATAATGTGATTGAAGAAGTGGCTTTCGACACATCCCCTAATGAGAACAATTCACACCCCTTCTAACTAACACGGGAGGAAATCCAGGTCTCCTCTGAACAGGCAGGGCATGCCTGTAAATTTCACCACACAGTGGAGAGTAACCCTTACCGTACTTGCTCAGAAGAATGTCTGAAAGATCTGTACGCTGATGCTCTGCTTGTTTCCATTCAGCCCTTCTGGGGCTCAAAAACTTATTTTGGTGAATTAATCCCTGCTTTAATCTCCTTGGAATATTACGTGAAGCTGTGCTTCTGTAGTTTAAGACAGGATACAGTCCCCTACCCCCACTCCAAGCCTAAATTTGAGCTTCCCGCCCTTTTCAGAACAGAAGCATCAATCTCCATATTTTATTTCAATCCACAAGGTCATCCTTTGTGCCCATGCCTCAGTGTTCTTAGCTAAAGTACGAAGACATTAGAGTTTTGGAGTTCAGTAAACCTCTTTACCCAAATTTGGAGCCAAATAACAAATAAGACATAGACAAAAAAAAGAAGATTAAAATGTCAATATTTTACTGATTAAGTTGATTGAAGAATGTGGATGTGAGGCCCCTTGGCTTGACTGGCATCATTCCCCAGGCAAATTAATCAAATTATTCAAGCTGGCACTGAAACAGAAGGGTGGCCACAGGCTCCACATAGTGACCAGCAGACCCGAGTGTGCCCTCTGTGTGAGCAGTGAGATCTGCCAGGAACCCATGCTGCACAAAGAAGGGCTGAGCACACCCAGCCCCTTCTCTCAGCCTCGGCAGTTAGCTCAGCCATCTCCCATTTGGAGGAGAACTCAAGGGAGCAGAGAGAAGCCAGAAGTCGTTGTTCAGTCTCTTAAGTCCTGTCTGACTCTTTGCAACCTCATAGAGCACACCAGGCTCCTCTGTCCTTCACTGTCTCCTGGAGTTTGCTCAAATTCATGCCATTGAGTTTGTGATGCCATCAAACCATCTCATCCTCTGTGGTCCCCTTCTCCTCCTGCCCTCAATCTTTCCCAGCATCAGGGTCTTTTCCAGTGAGTCAGTTCTTCACATCAGGTGGCTAAAGTATTGGAATTTCAGTTTCAGCAATAAATATTCAGGGTTGATTATTTTTAGGATTGACTGGTTGGATCTTCTTGCAGTCCAAGGGACTCTCAAGAGTCTTCTCCAGCACCACAATTTGAAAGCATCAATTCTTTGGTGCTCAGCATTCTTTATGGTCCAATTGTCACATCTGTACATGACTGCTGGAAAAATGATAGCTTTGATTACATGGGCCTTTGTCAGCAAAGTGGTGTCTCTGCTTTTTAATACACTGTGTAGGTTTGTCATAAAAAACTCAACATTCAAAAAACTAAGATCATGGCATCGGGTTCATCACTTCATGGCAAATAGATGGGGAAACAATGGAAACAGTGACAGACTTTATTTTTTGGGCTCCAAAATCACTGCAGATGGTGACTGCAGCCATGAAATTAAAAGACACTTGCTCCTTAGAAGAAAAGCTATGAGCAACCTAGACTGTATATTCAAAAGCAGAGACATTACTTTGCCAACAAAGGTCCATCTAGTCAAAGTATAGTTTTTCCAGTAGTCATGTATGGATGTGAGAGTTGGACCATAAAGAAAGCTGAGCGCTGAAGAATTGATGCTTTTGACCTGTGGTGTTGGAGAAGACTCTTGAGAGTCCCTCGGACTGCAAGGAGATCCAACCAGTCAATCTTAAAGGAGATCAATCCTGAATATTCATTGGAAGGACTGATGCTGAAGCTGAAGCTCCAATACTTTGGCCACCTGATGACTGACTCATTGGAAAAGACCCCGATTCTGGGAAAGATTAAAGGCAGAAGGAGAAGGGGACGACAGAGGATGAGATGGTTGAATGGCATCACCAACTCAATGGACATGAGTTTGAGTGAGCTCCGGGAGCTGGTGGACACAGAAGCCTGGTGTGCTGCAGTCCGTGGAGCTGCAAAGAGCTGGACATGACTGAGTGACTGACCTGAACTGAGGTCTGTCATAACTTTCCTACCAGAGAGCAAGTGTCTTTTAATTTCATGGCTACAGTCACCATCCATAGTGATTTTAGAGCCCAGGAAAATAAAATCAGTCATGTTTCCACTACTTTCCCATCTATTTGCCATGAAATGAGGGATTGGAGGCCACTATCTTAATTTTTTTAATGTTGAGTTTCAAGCCAACTTTTTCACTCTCCTCTTTCACCTACATCGAGAGGCTCTTTAGTTCCTCTTTAATTTCTGGCATTAGAGTGGTATCACCTGCCTATCTGAGGTTGTTGATATTTCTCCCGGAAATCTTGATTCCAGCTTGTGGTTCATCCAGCCTGGCATTTTGCATGATGTACTCTGCATATAGGGAAAATAAGCAAGGTGGCAATATACAGCCTTGTCATACTCCTTTCCCAAGTTTAAACCAGTCTGTTGTTCTGTGTCTGGTTCTAATTGTTGCTTCTTGACTTGCAAACAGATTTTTCAGGAGACAAATAAGGTTGTCTGGTACTCCCCAAAATACCAGAGGGAGAAGAGGGAAGCCAGAAGTATTCTCCCATACTTTCCATCTGGGGTGTGGTATGGAAATACTCTTACCTGTGAGAGACGTGAGAAGTAAAGAATAAGTATTTACTCTGAACAGAAATCTTGGATTTTCCCAAATGACATTACGTATGGAAATCATATAATTTAATCTCCAAACTGGGACATGTCTGGTGATTAATTATTCCAGGAATATGAGCATAAACTGGGCTTCCCCAGCAGCTCAGCGGTAAAGAATCCACCTGAAATGTAGGAGACACAGGAGATGTGGTTTCCATCCCTGGGTGGGGAAGATCCCCTGGAGGAGGGCATGGCAACCCACTCCAATATTCTTGCCTGGTAAATCTCGTGGACAGAGGAGCCTGGCAGGCTATGGTCCATGAGGTCACAAGGAGTCGGACACAACTGAAGTGAGTGAGCATGCCCATAAGCATAAACTAGAATCACCCAGGGCAACCAGGAGGAACTGTCCTGCACTTAGAGTGAATGTGAGCATTCTCAGGGGAGGATGAGAGGATTCTCCTCTTCTCTCTGGACTCACATTCTTCCATTTTCTCAAGTAGTTGCTAAGGGATAGTCACTCTTCCCCTGACCCTCTCCCTGAAAGCTGCGTGGCTCACAGGATCTTAGTTCCCGGACCAGGGATTGAACAATATCTCCTGCAGGGGAAACCCAGAATCCTAACCACTGGGGCACCAGGAAATTCCATGGATAGTCACACTTCTGTGGCCTTTTCCTCTGTATATTCCTCAGTCATCTCATAAGGAGGACAGAAAGAGAGAAAAAGTAAAACCAATACTTTGGCCACCTGATGACTGACTCATTGGAAAAGACCCCGATTCTGGGAAAGATTAAAGGCAGAAGGAGAAGGGGACGACAGAGGATGAGATGGTTGAATGGCATCACCAACTCAATGGACATGAGTTTGAGTGAGCTCCGGGAGCTGGTGGACACAGAAGCCTGGTGTGCTGCAGTCCGTGGAGCTGCAAAGAGCTGGACATGACTGAGTGACTGACCTGAACTGAGGTCTGTCATAACTTTCCTACCAGAGAGCAAGTGTCTTTTAATTTCATGGCTACAGTCACCATCCATAGTGATTTTAGAGCCCAGGAAAATAAAATCAGTCATGTTTCCACTACTTTCCCATCTATTTGCCATGAAATGAGGGATTGGAGGCCACTATCTTAATTTTTTTAATGTTGAGTTTCAAGCCAACTTTTTCACTCTCCTCTTTCACCTACATCGAGAGGCTCTTTAGTTCCTCTTTAATTTCTGGCATTAGAGTGGTATCACCTGCCTATCTGAGGTTGTTGATATTTCTCCCGGAAATCTTGATTCCAGCTTGTGGTTCATCCAGCCTGGCATTTTGCATGATGTACTCTGCATATAGGGAAAATAAGCAAGGTGGCAATATACAGCCTTGTCATACTCCTTTCCCAAGTTTAAACCAGTCTGTTGTTCTGTGTCTGGTTCTAATTGTTGCTTCTTGACTTGCAAACAGATTTTTCAGGAGACAAATAAGGTTGTCTGGTACTCCCCAAAATACCAGAGGGAGAAGAGGGAAGCCAGAAGTATTCTCCCATACTTTCCATCTGGGGTGTGGTATGGAAATACTCTTACCTGTGAGAGACGTGAGAAGTAAAGAATAAGTATTTACTCTGAACAGAAATCTTGGATTTTCCCAAATGACATTACGTATGGAAATCATATAATTTAATCTCCAAACTGGGACATGTCTGGTGATTAATTATTCCAGGAATATGAGCATAAACTGGGCTTCCCCAGCAGCTCAGCGGTAAAGAATCCACCTGAAATGTAGGAGACACAGGAGATGTGGTTTCCATCCCTGGGTGGGGAAGATCCCCTGGAGGAGGGCATGGCAACCCACTCCAATATTCTTGCCTGGTAAATCTCGTGGACAGAGGAGCCTGGCAGGCTATGGTCCATGAGGTCACAAGGAGTCGGACACAACTGAAGTGAGTGAGCATGCCCATAAGCATAAACTAGAATCACCCAGGGCAACCAGGAGGAACTGTCCTGCACTTAGAGTGAATGTGAGCATTCTCAGGGGAGGATGAGAGGATTCTCCTCTTCTCTCTGGACTCACATTCTTCCATTTTCTCAAGTAGTTGCTAAGGGATAGTCACTCTTCCCCTGACCCTCTCCCTGAAAGCTGCGTGGCTCACAGGATCTTAGTTCCCGGACCAGGGATTGAACAATATCTCCTGCAGGGGAAACCCAGAATCCTAACCACTGGGGCACCAGGAAATTCCATGGATAGTCACACTTCTGTGGCCTTTTCCTCTGTATATTCCTCAGTCATCTCATAAGGAGGACAGAAAGAGAGAAAAAGTAAAATATGTTCCAGTCATTTCAACTATAATAGGCATTTTAAAATAAATGTTTGTTGAGTGAATAAGTATGTAAATAAAATTTTTAAATGTACTTGACAAAATTCTTTTCTGTGGAGATAGAGTCTCTATTAACTGAAGGGAAATAACAAATGAAAGGAAGAGAGAAAGAGAATGCTCCCTGAGAAAATGTGACTTATTTAGCTTTGTTCTAAATTTATGTGGATCCTGGTCCTGTCTCTCATAAAAAGTTATGCTCATCTAGCCAGGAAGTCACCAAAAGCCTATTTTCAGATGTTTAAAGAGAAACAATCTCCAGAAGGTTATTTACTATTAATATGCTCTACAGTTGGGGGGGATTTTTATTTTCATTTTTCATTTCCTGTTTCTTATCTTATGTTCTCAGATCGAGGCCATTCCTGGGCCAGAAGAGCATGTCTTAGCACAATCTGCCTCCTGCCATTTATCAAAACGATGTCTTGACTCTTTTCAGTTAATCAAAACCAGGAGGTATAATTTCAGAAAAAGACTGAACTGTGTTTCTCACATCAGGAGTAGTGACTATGTGTGATCAGCAGTGGTATTGGTATTAATACAGAAAGAAACAGGACTTTGGCCAGTGGTATGCAAGTTAAGGACTTTTAAAAGGATGCCAATGTAGATATCAACTTATACTCTTGAAAATATGATACAATACACATATCCAGGACTGTTGATAACAATAACAAAGTTGATCAACTTCAACCCCAAACAACTGTTTTAGTATTGAACTTGTTTTGTTTTTCACTGAATAGGAGGAGGTGAATTTAAGGTTTCCATTTGTGGTTTCCAAAAAAGAAAGCAACTTGGCAGAGAGAGTTTCTCACTGAGGGCAAACAAACCGTGCTGTGACATGAACCTGCTTTCCTTCTTGTCAACGGCAATTATATATGTCGGCTGGGTGCCTGATTTATCTGTCAGAAGTTTCATGATGAGCAGCTGTGACCGTGGTAAACACTGAAACAAAATTTATATTCTTTTTGGCTTAAACCACTTGGGGAATGAATGGTCAGTTTTCTATGGGAAAATAGAGTACCATCTTTCAGAAAATCTCTGATGGGTAGATGGAACAGAGGGACAAGGATGATGGTTAACTTTCCTTGAATGTGTATTTTCTTGCCAGCACCATTAAAAGTACCTTACATTTCACTTATTTCTCATAATTCTGCCATTTTATAGAAAAAAAATCTGGGCTTGGAAAGATTAAGCCTCTTTACCAGGGTCATACAGCTGGCAATCAGTAGATGCGGGCTTTAAACTTTGGTTTGTTTGGATTTGAAGACCGAGTTCCTAACTGCTTCTCCACATGGCCTTACCTCCGCACCTAGGAAACGCCATCAAACCACTTTCTGCTTCTCTCTGTTTGTGGAGTTACTACGAGATCCTGTTAATCTCCCTTTAGGTCTCAAACCGATCTGTCTATTCCTAATTCCAATACACCTCCTTATCCCATGTTGGGATCATATCACATTCCCACATGGTCTGCCAGTTTTTGCAATCTCCCCCTCAATCCATTTTATACATCACAGTCAGACCAATCTCCCTTTATTATCAGTTCCTTTTTAATACTCTTTTGGCAGCAGGCCACGCAAGATCTTAGTTCTTGGACAAGGGATTGAACCCTTTCACCCTGCATCGGGAGCTCAGTCTTAACCGCCGGACTTCAGGGAAGTCACCATTTTTAGCATCTGTTGTACCAACGTAGAGGGCTTCCCAGGTGGCGCTGGTGGTGAAGAACCTACCTGCCAGTCCAGGAGATGTAAGACTTGGGTTCAATCCCCGGGTCCCTAGGGGAAGACATAGCAATCCATTCTAGATTCTTGCCTAGAGAATTCTCTGGACAGAGTACTGCCTGGTGGGCTATCGTCCACAGAGTCACGACGAGTCGCACACGACTGAAGTGACTTAGCATGCGTGCAGGCATGCTGTTGGTGCTTTGCTTGGCTGTGCATAGATTCCATCTTTGAGGCATCTAGCAGGCACGAGTATTGGAGTGGGTTGCCATTTCCTTCTGCAGAGGATCTTCCCGACCCAGGGATCGAACCTGGGTCTCCGGCATCGCAGGCAGACGCTTGACCGTCTGAGCCACCAGGGTAGTTCAATGTATTTACACAACTACAGGCCCAGCATTGGGAGCAGAGGCGCCGTCTTGGCTGTGAGTACTTGGGTCTCGCCTGGTGATTTGCTGGAATGAGTGCAGGGAAGGAAGGGGTTGACAGTACCGATTAGATTCGACAGTCGGCGAGCGGCTCCCTGTCTGGAAGATTGCAGTCTCTCCGCAGCGCCCAATCTGAGTTTGAACCCTACATGTAAGGAAGAGGGAGGAACTGAGTGGGGCGGACTGAGCGCCGTCTAGTGGGGGGAGGCTGCAGAGTGTAAACGAGAGCGGCCTGTGACTGGAATCTGATGCTAGACGGGAAAAAAGACGGGCAGTTGGTGGGGAATGAGGAGAGGTGGGCGCCGCCAGTAGATCAGGGGGCTGTGGACTGACGCCGGAGAGTGGCGAGAGGAGCATCACCCTCACCTTCAATGCAAAGAGAAGGAATAGGATAAAAACCATTTTATTTTCTTTATCTGGGACCCCACCATGATCCCTAGCTTTGAGTAAAAAAATAATAATAAATAAAATTTTAAGAAAAAAGAGCAGGTATGCCTGCCATCGGTTTGGGTCGCATCAGTTTAGACAGTCAGTTGTATCTCTTCTCTTTCTCTTTTTTGGCTGCACCACACAGTTTGCAGCATCTTAGTTCCCCAACAAGGGATGGAACCTGGGCCCTTTGCAGTGAGAAGGCAGAGTCCTAACCACCGGACCTCCAGGGAATTCCCTGACTTATCTTTCAATCAGGAATCCAAAAATGTTTTGTGTCTACATTTCAAATTTTAAAAAGATAGTTCAGCTGGTCAGTCGTGCTGACTTTTGCAACCCCATGGACTGCAGCACGCCAGGCCTCCCTGTCCATCCCCAACTCCTGGAGCTTGCTCAAACTCATGTCCGTTGAGTTTGCAATGCCATCAAACCATCTCATCCTCTGTCATCCCCTTCCTCTCCCACCTTCAGTCTTTCCCAGCATCAGGGTCTTTTCCAGTGAGTCAGTTCTTCCCAAGAGATGGCCAAAGTATTGGAGTTTCAGCTTCAGCATCAGTCCTTCTGACCAATATTCAGGACTGATTTCCTTTAGGGTGGACTGGTTGGATCTCCTTGCAGTCCAAGGGACTCTCAAGAGTCTTCTCCAACACCACAGTTCAAAAGCATCAATTCTTTGCTTTGTTATGGTAAAAGGGGTACTATTTAGTCCATACATGCTAAAGGGAAATGTGAATTGCACTTTGATTCTATATTGTGGTCAGTTCAAGAGGCAGTGGAAGGAGGCAGACACTGTTCACACAGAGATGGAGTAAGAGCTAAACGACATTCTGAAACAAAAGTATTCACAGAAAGTTGAGACCATGGGAGCCGGACCTGTAGGTTAAGAGGCAAAGGGGCATAGACACAGCCCCATTTTTTGGCACACCCGATTGTTGAAAACATGCCTGTGAGAACAGGGCTACTTTCCATGGGAGCGCACACCCATGTTCAGCAGATTGAACTGTGGGCCAACATGACGGCTAACACGTTTTCCTCCTTTAGAACAAAATGGTGAGAGGCAAGAGTTTCAAAGGACCGAAAGTTAATCCAGTTCACAATCAAATGAGCATGTTGTGGGTTCAGAGCCAACTCAGAGTCTGAGCCAACTCTAGTCAGTCAGTGCCCTGCGTTTAACCAGCTGGAACGTTTTATAAGTACCATCCACACAATCCTTTGACATGAGGGCTCTGCCTCTTGTTGGGAAATATGCATCTCGTCATAAAAATGGAACACAATGTCCTTGGATTTGTTGTTCTCTAGAGAAGGAGACTCTATTGTGCTATATGCCAGGAATATAATAATAAAGAGGGGTAAACACTGATTACACTGAATTTATTTCAGGCATGAAAGACTGGGAGACATTTATACAGAGTGATGGATAGATTAGGAGTATAAAGACTATAGGCTCCACTCCCACGGTACCAATATTTAAGAACAAACTCTCGATCACTCTTTTTTCCATGCCCAGAAATTCATCAAGACAGAACAGGCCAAGAGCAAAGGACCAGCTTCAGAAGAACTGTGATCGATTCAAGGTTTTTGAAACCAAAAGCTCAGTTATAGAGGAACTGGGACTAGTCTAGATATGAAACAGCATTCCAGGGCTTTTTCTCAAATGTATATCTGCTGCTTTTTCTTTAGCCCTTGAAAAAAATAAACATTGACCCCTGTCTTGTACCACACATTTTATACGTGTTAAAAAAAAAAACAAACCAAACTGATTAGAAGTTTTAATGGAAAAAAATAAAACCACATAAGAACCAAAGGGAAATGCAGGGAAGGTAATGAAGAAAGAAAAAAGAAACAAAAATAAAGCAACAAAAAACATGGATGGATATTTATATAATCTTGAGGTGCAAATGGCTATTTGAAGACTAAAACTAAAGGCAAGCTTATAAAGGAAATGAAACCTAGATTGGACTTTATTCAAGTGAAAAGATTTTGTTTATTTTTTAAATTCAGGATTCAAGCACCATAAACAAAGGCAAATCAAAAGAATGTGTGCAAGATTCTCATTCCCTTTGGTCTCATATAATCCATTCAAGCTGGCTCCTGACAAGAGAAAAGGCACAGCAGATAAGGGCGTGGCCATCTCCCAGATTCCGAGGACAGGAGCATCACTGGGCCCCAGGGAAGCGCCAGGCACAGGAAGCCTAGGGCCCAAGCAGTGTGATTCAGATTTTATCATCTGTGCTGATTGGGTATCTGTAATACGTCTAAGAAGAGTAACTTCACATCTAGTATTTAGTTTCCCAAGGGTCCAGTTCTTATAGAAGATTCATGATGAATGCTTGATTCTCCCCCTTTCATTAAAGACATTTCACTGAATGAATTGTTTTGGGTAGGAAGTCTCAAGATCTATGGTCAATCAGCTGGAGACACAGGATACCCAATGCTATAACATCTGTCGGTGTCTGAAGGTCTCAGAACAAGAGAGTCAATGGTTTAAGTTCTAGTTTGGGTTTGAGAATGAAGGCAGGAGAAGACAAGTAGGAAGTCCTATGTGGGGCTTCCCTGGTGGCTCCGTGGTGAGGAGTCTGCCTGCCAATCCAGGAGACACACGTTCAATCCCTGGGTCGGGAAGATCCCCTCAAGAAGGAAATGCAACCCACTCCAGTATTCTTGCCTGGAGAATCCTGTCACATGCGTGTATGTTCCTCGGTTCTTTGTCTCATCACAACAAAGATTTGGAGCGATGGACATTAAAGCCCTCGGCGCGTCACAGCTCTCGGGTCTCGGACAAACCGTGTTACAGCTCTTAGGCAGCTCAGGGCTACAGCTCTATCTTATTTAGAAGATAGCAGGGAATCCATCCTCAAAGCGTGAGGGCGTGCCAGCCCAGAGACTCGAAGAGAGTGGAGGAGCGCATGGGGGAGGGAGAAAGGGAGAGAGGGAGAGAAAGAGCGCTCGCGGGAGGGGAAGAGGGAAGGCGCTTTGGCTCCTCCTTTGATATGTTTTCCTCCACCTGGGCCCGCCCTGTGCAAACTGGGCTTCGCCCCGAGTGCTGTTTGTTCTACCTGAAGTCTTCACTCTGGTCCTCGGACCTTCTTTGCTTTTTAGCCACCGCCATTTTGGACTCCGTTTCCCTATTCTTCCTACCTAACCATCCCATGGACAGAGGAGCCTGGCCGGCTACAGCTCATGGGGTCACAAGAGTCAAACACAATGTAGTGAGTAAGCAACAGCAACAGCAAGTCCAATGCAACTGTTCACTAAATAAAACAAACTGGTTAAAGTATTATGCAGCTTAGAAAAAAACCCAGGCAAGTCAGAGGGGGTAGATGATGCTATTCTCATTTTGTAGGTAGAAAAGGTGAGGCCTGGTGGAGCTGTGGCTCGTTCGAGCTCGCTGGGCCAGAGCGAGCTGCCTTGCCTTTAAGTCTAGTGCTTTTTCCAGTCAGTAGTTGGCAACTTTTCATCTACATGGAAATTAAAACAAACGAGGCATGCATATATTAAAGTTGTTTCCCTATAAAAGTAAGCGCACACAGTCAGGATGAAAGCCTCTGGTCAAGGGCTGTCTCCAGTGCTGTTTAGCCCAGTGGTTCTTTGGCCCTGCCAGGGTTCATCCGACGGCTATGACCCCCCAGCAGTGCTCACGGTGTCCTTTTGTTCCTTTTTAAGGGTTTTTTGATGGAATTTACAATAGTCATTTGGACTCAGTCTAGGCCAACAATGAATATTTTCCATCAAATCCAAAAGGAAAGAAATTAGTACGATAACGTTGGCTGTAGTGATTTTTACATGTCCCTCAATACCTTATGGGGCTTCCCAGGTGGGAAGAGTACCCACCCGCCAATGCAGGAGACACAAGAGACGCGGGTTTGATTTCTGGGCTGGGAAGATCCCCTGGAGGAGGGCATGGCAACCCACTCCAGTATTCTTGTCTGCAGAATCCCATGGACAGAGGAACCTGGCGGGCTCCATGGGTCCAACAGAGTCAGACATGACTGAAGCAACTTAGCACGTACATATGCAATAACTTACGGGTAATTTTCAATCTAGCATAAAGTCACCAGTATTGAGCTGGACTTGGTCAGGAGTTGGCTTCTCTCTGCTGAATTCAGCACCTGAAATGCAACAGCTGTTTCTTTTTAAGGTTTAAGGGAACCTGGCTGACCCTCCTCCACTCAAGTTCTCTTTCTCATGGGAACAAATGTTAGCAGTGTTGAGCTCCCGAGATTCCAAGCTTGGTCTTAGGGAGTTACTGGAACAGCCCAAGGCAAGGTTGTCTATTGTTAGGCTCAAGCAACTAAAGTATACTCTAGAACAGATCTGTCCTTTCACACACACACAAAAGGCCCCGTGCTCTGCTGTGTAGCTGCCTGGAATCCTTAGGAAGCCATCCAAAGAAGGAGTGAAAACTCACACCGGAAGCCATGCTTTGAAGTGGGATCCTTTCAGGGTTTCCAGCCCTTTAAGGGTGAGCTCAGTTGAAAATTGGAGGACTTCCCTGGGAGCACCTTATTAATAGTATTTAACATAGAATTACTCTGCAGACTTGTTGTTCAGCCCCTCTGTTGCTTCTGACTCTTTGCAACCTCGTGGACTGCAGCACACCAGCTTGCTCAAACTCATGTTCATTGAGTCGGTGATGCAATCTTCAGACTATTTTTTAAGCTGATTTTGAAAGAAAGGCACAATTCCACAGCAAAGTTCTCAGGAACACAAGTTTCTGATCTCATCATATTGTCTGATCTACCTACCAGGAGCACACTTCACCTTAGAGTCTGTAAAATGGCAAGAGTGCTTACACTTCCAGAAGAACCATGCCATGCCCTCTCACACAGAACTGTGCCAGTCCATTTTAAAGGGTAGATAAAAAGATGGGCCAGTGGTTTTTCATCTTTGCTGCAGTCAGAGTAAGCTGAGATGGCTGAAGTTTGGAGGACAAGCTGTCTCCATTAGAAGGGAGGAAGGCCTTCATCAGACCAGGCACCCGCCTCCCCCTCCCAGTGTGCCATCTTTCTCTCTTCAACTGGAACCTCCTGTGCTTCAGGGTCTGCCCATTTGGTCCTTTATCAGCCTCTGGGGGATGAAACACCTGATGCGCTCAGTCCTCACTGTGGCTTCAGACCCTTAGAGAGAAACTGCTTTCCCACACCTCTTCCTCCAATTTCTTTATAAGAAGGATACTTTCTGATAAAAATAACATGCTTGTCGTAGAAAACTCAGAAAATGTGGAAGTATGTAAAGATTATATACAACTTTACAGACACGTATTATACACGTGCCTGTGTGCTCAGTCGTGTCCGACTCTTTGGGACTCCGTGGACTGTAGCCCACCACGCTCCTCTGTCCACAGGGTTTCCCTGGCAAGAATACTGGAGTGAGTTGCCATTTCCTCCTCCAGGGGAGTCTTCCTGACCCTGAGATAGGGGGTCAAACTCGTGTCTCCTGAACTGGCACGTGGGTTCTTCACCACTGCACCACCTGGGAACCCTACAAGTAATAGCGGTTCCCTGCAGACAGAAGTGGCCCTCCCCTAGGCCAAGTGCCCCTAAGATGTCCCGTAAGTGGCTTAGACGTAGGCTGGCCGCTGGTGTGGTTAGTGTAGGCAGATGACAACAAGATGCTTTAAAAAACCTGAAGGGGGTCTTCTGCCCTCAAATCATTTCTGTGTAATCCTTGAGTTTCTTTACTTTTATTTGACTTGATAGTCTAACAAAGAAGATCAAGTGCTCTGAATTAGTCAGAGAATGGCTGCCAAGCACCTCGAGGGCATGCAGACGCATATGCGACAGTCTCTATTGTCACAGTGATTTTTTATCATTTTACTTTGGCTGTCTTCTGGCTTGTGGGATCCTAGGTCCCTAACTAGGGACTGAACCTGCACCCTTGGCAGTGAAAGCGAGGAGTCCTAACCACTGGGTCACCAGGGAATTCCCACAGTGATCTTCTTGCCTCTGTACCGACTACTTTATAATGTATTTTTATGCTATTTCAGGGCAGCAGGAAAAGCAGCACTTTGCCCATTTTCTTTGTTCCAGTTTCCTCATCGCTTCCACCTGTGGGGTCTGTCTGTCTAGCCACGTGCAGGTATTGCCCCAAAGCTTATTTTTCTAAACCAGAAATTCTTCCTGAACTTATCAAAGTATGAACAGTTATTGCTGATTACTAAAGCGTGAAGGAATCGTCATC